>JAHKKF010517691.1:6652-26655 GCA_019740295.1 Labeo calbasu | reverse complement strand
GTTCTATTGTTTCTCAAATTTTGTCTATCCATCCATTTCTCTCTCTTTCTTTCTTTGTGTATTAGGATCATATAACCATTAGCGATGCATGTTCCTTTTCACTGTAATCAAAGTTCAACAGCAGCATGAACTTGCAAAGCTCGCTAATGTCAAGCCTGTTATTATCAGAAGAAGAGTCCATATGGAAGACATTGAGAAGAAGCAGTCATCACTTTCCCTAAGGTACTTTACACATCTGAACCTTTACCAGCTCCACGCTGTGATGTTTAAAGACATAACTGCGAGTGGTAATAGCCTACATTTATCTTCCAAGAGCCCTGAGCACATACAACCTTACAATACTACATAGCACTCATTCACGATTGCCTCTTGACCCGCATGTGTGGCCGCAGTAGCACTGACTCTCTGTAACTGTTCTGTAACTGACCTTTGTACTGAATAATGAATTACTGGCCATGGATTCAGAGAGTTTGTTTTGGCAGGCTGTGATGATGTTATGCTCTCTGTTTTCCCTCAGTTTTAGGGGTTTCAAAATCAGGGGCGCCTTCACCGTGACTTTGTCGAGGACTGAATCCAGGGTGTGTTTTGTAAATCAAAACAAGTAGCGTAATCCAGTATCCATAAGGAGCAAATCGCAAATTTCCTTGAACGCACCTTCCATCATTTCCTGTCCTCATTTGTTAAGGACATAAACTTTAGCAGTATATGGAAATTCAATTTGAATCAATTTGCTCTAAGAAAGCTAGGAGTAACTAAAATTATTACCTGGCTCTCTGAAATAATTGATTATGCCAGTATCCTGCATTTAAAAACATTTGTTTAATGACCAGTTGTTTCAGAATTTCCACTGTGTATAGAAGCAGGTTTTACTCAACCATTGCTAGTAAATTTCACAGTCACAAAGAAACAGAAAGTAACACATTAAAGTCAACATGAAAGTTTGATTTAAAAGACTGAAGTAGTATTTTCTTGCAAAATGTACTCCAATATTCTCCAGTCTCTTGGAAAATCACTTTTTACAGTGTATAATTTCATATATCTCGTCTCCTCATATATAAAATAATTAGATGTCAGCATCTTAATTACAATTATTAACAAATATTTCATTTTAAGTTCCCAAATGAAGATTTACAAGCCTTTAGAAGTCATTATATGTTTATTACTGGCTCACAGTCTATTTTAATTTAATTTAATTAATCTCTCATGGGCTGCATTTCTTTGATAAAACTACAGTAAAAACAGTAATGTTGTCAAATATTGTTACATTTTAAAGGAACACCCCACATTTTTGAAAATAGGCTCATTTTCCAACTTTCCTAGAGTTAAACAGTTGAGTTTTATCGTTTTTGAATCCATTTGCTGATCTCCAGATCTGGCGGTAGCACTTTTAGCATAGCTTAGTATAGATCATTGAATCATAGATCATTGAATCCGATCAGGATTTTTCGAGTCGTTCATTCATGGGGCTGTCACATGATGAATGAATGACTCAAACCCGAAAACTTGTCAGATAAGAGATGAGGTGAGCTAATCATATACTAAAGACCCAGGTAAACAATGGATTAATCTTTTCTGTTTCTTATAGCATTACAGTTTTGTCTTGTTTGTAGTGTGATCAATGTTTGTGCAAGCAGTAGATGTGTTAGGGAAGTAACACGTAACATTTTAATTATATTTTGCTAAAATGAATGAAATGACTCGAAAAATAAAATTTGTTCATTTTGCTGAACGAGACTCGAAGGTCCGAGTCGGTAAAATGATCCGAACTTCCCATCACTACTACGAATCACGTCTAAGTCCATCGTCTGGGTACTCTGGCTCAAAAAGGTAGAGAATGGTGAAAAACTCTTATTTTCTCCTACAACTTTAGAATCGTCCGATATCGTTGTACCTTTTTGTTTATAAACAGCGTTTGACTTGCTTGCACTTTTTTAGTCTTTGCGCGTTCGCTTTGTAAACGCTGGGTCTGTAGTTCCGCGTGACCTTTCAACGTGATTCAATAGTACGTAGTGTCGTGAACACGCATCCCAGAGCCTGTGCTGCACGTGCTTTTGTGCTTAAAAAGTATACAAATGTTTATTTTTCAAAAGAAAAATGACCGATCGTTTCGCTAGATAAGAGCCTTTTTCCTCGGCTGGGATCGTTTAGAGTCCTTTGAAGCTGCATTTAAACTACGTTTTGGAAGTTCAAAACCGGGGGCACAATTGAAGTCCATTATATGAAGAAAAATCCTGAAATGTTTTCCTCAAAAACCATAATATCTTTACCATTTTTTTTTTTAAATTGTAATATATTCTTGTGATGCAAAGCCAAATTTTCAGTGTCATTACTCCAGTCACATGATCCTTCAGAAAATATTCTAATATGCTGATTTGCTGCTCAAGAAACATTTCTGATTATTACTGTTAAAAACACTTGTCTGCTTAATGTTTTTATGGAAACAGTGATACACTTGTTTAAGGGTTCTTTGATTAATCTTTTGTAATATTATAAATGCCTTTACTATCACTTTTGAACAATTTATTGCATCCTTGCTGAATAAAAGTATAAAAGGCATTAGATTTGGCACCAATCAGTCAACCATTAATGTTCATTATAAACCCTTTCAGTCTGGTAGAAAATAGAAGCTCGTGTTGCGTTTTATTTCAGGACCGACACTGGTTTGACCTCCTTTCCTCATTGTTCTGTCTGTCAATTTCCCTGAAACTCTCCCATAGCAAATGTAAACATGCTATGTTTATGTACATATGCTTAAACAGTATGTTAACTTTAGATGTTTAAGAAAATGCATTCAACTGTTGAAATCATGTTTCTCTTTGAGAAAGCCTCAGGAACTCTTGCGGCCTCCATATGTCAACAAATGCTAAGCTAGTCGGCACGCTGAAGTCTTAAGTGAATTACTAGGAAATGTATGTTCATCTAACGGAAGATGTTTGATGGGAAGATACAAGAAAGTAGTTCTAAACTGAGTAAGGAAAGTCTGACATCACTCATTAACCAATTAAGAAGCCAGGGAGGAACCTCACGATGATAATGAACATGAGGAGACGGAAATATGAATCAAATTCTTAATGGAGAGTTCCAAACATGTTTTTAATTAACTACTCATCTCGTGGACTGCAGTGCCCGGTCAATAGTAGAAGCTCTCTCATGCAAACATGCACAAACACCCGCTTAGACGCAGAGAACTGCCAGGTTTTGGATTAGCGGGAGCTCTGTGTTCATTAAAATGATTTTCCAGATGTCTCTCACCCTTCCTCCGTTATCCGACCCAGGTGCGGTGCAAGTGTTTTTTTGCAGCACAAATTCTGCTGTTTGTGTTGACATCAAACGAACGGGCTGGGTCAGAATCAACCCCTGGGGTGTGTTCAATAAACAATTAAAAATGCAGGACACAGGAAATCAGCTTTGTAGGAGGTTTTTTTTTTTTTTTTTGAGGCTCGTATTGATGGTCATTAGGGGGAGGTTGATGTAGATTCCTCTGTTGGAGTGCTTGTTAATTTACAAGTGCAATTTTACACAATGTTCTGTAATGGCTTATAGAAGCTACTGACAGGGAAGATTCCTGTAAATGGTTTTAGTATGTGGAAGCGAGCATGTGGACAGCAGCTGGATCCATGTGGGAAGAGGAAATGCCTCTCTGTTGCCTCACCATTTATATATCTCACACCTTTAACAGTTTTATTACCAATAAAAGAGATTGTAATTCATTTTAAACATTTGGAGGAGTTTATTTTTCATTATTTATTTATTAGAGTCCATTCAAAGTGGTTTGGGATCAGTAAGATTTTTAACTTTTAAATATTTTAATATTTTTATTTATCCAGGACACATTAAACTAAACATTAAAAAGTAACATTATTCAGAAAATATAAATATATAATAAATATAGGCAGTAAACCTGTTTTCAACATTGATAATAATAAGAAATGTTTCTTGAAATCAGCATATTAATTTCTGAAGGATCATGTGACAATGAAGACTGGAGTAATGGTGCTGAAAATTCAGCTTCGCATCACAGGAATAAATAGCATTTTTAAACGTATTAAAATAGAAAACTTTATTTGACATTGTAATAATATTTCACAATTTTACTGTATTGTATTTTTGAGCATCTGTTACAAGCCCCAGACCTTTTCAGTGTTATAATGACAGATTTTTCATGTACGGTTTAAATCACAAATTGCCTTGTATTATTATTATTATTATTATTATTATTATTACTATTATAATACCTGGAGACATCTCAGTATATCCAGTTCTGCATTTTTTTTTATTATTATTTATTGTTGCCAGTCATCTCAACAATAAATGTCCAGTGTTCATTTCATTTTGATATATTTTGGTATAATATATAATTAAATGTTTGCAAACAAAAAATAAATTAATTAATAAATTCACTTTTTAAAAAAAGTAAAATAATATGTAACCCTAGACCAGTCATAAGGGTCTTTTTTTTAATTGAGATTTATACATGGTTTGGATAGGACAATTAAAAAAAAAAAAAAAGAAAAGAAAAAAAGAAAATCGCATTTGAAGTTCTTGGCAATGCATATTACTAATCAAAAATTAAGTTTTGATATATTAAATGTCTTCATGGAACATAATCTTTACTTAATATCCTAATGATTTTTTAACATAAAAAATCGATAATTTTGACCCATACAGTGTATTTGTGGCTATTGCTACAAATATATCCGTGCTACTTACGACTAGTATTGTGGTCCAGGGTCACAAATGAAATGAAATGAAATTGAAAATAAAATAAAATAAAATAAAATAAAAGCTACATTTGAATGGTTGTATGGAGAATCACACGTTTTACCTGTATAATGCTGCAGTTACAGTATCCACCAGCAGGGGTAAACTGCAGAAACTAACCAGCCAAACCCTGAACGCTTGGGAGTTACTTCCATGCTGTTGGGATTAACAATTATTCCGTCAATGTCAACTGAACTGAAACTGCCAAGGTAGAGATGAACATTTCTTAAAGATGACGACAGGGAATCCTGGAATATTAGAGAAAAACGTGCAAAGAACTTGTCAGACAGGGAATTAATCCAGGCAAAGGAAGTCTTACCTAAGGGACTAAGCTTACGGTAACACCGCAGTGTGTCCCAGCAGTGGAATAACAGCAACTGAAACAACAACAGCACGCCAGATGATGAGGTGGAAGAAATCTGTTTAAAAATCTCAGCTGAATGTACAAAAGACAAAAACAATTTCGCTAACCACATGGAAAAGAAGGCTCGCAAACCATTTGGCAGGAACAGCAACACTACAATTCTTTCAACTAATAGATGCAGATGCTTTTAAGTTAATGTCTTAGTTTACCATGGTAGAACACAATAATTAAGATATTCAGATATTCAGAGATTTAGAACACAGTAAAATGAAACTTCATGTTTTACATAATATGTGCATTTTAAATCAGCATATTAGAGTGATTTCTGAAGGATCATGTGTCACTGAAGACTACAGTAATGATGCTGAAAATTCAGCGTTGCATTAAATGAATAAATTACATTTTAAAAGATATTCAAATAGAAAACAGTCCTTTTAAATTGTAATAATATTTCACAATATTACTTTTTCACTGTGTTTTAAATAAAATAAATGCAGCTTTGGTGAGCATAAAAGTCTCATGGGAAATCTGCACTCGTGGGTTGATTTTTCAAAATTTTGCTGTCAGAAACCCTGTTTCTCTATTGACGTATTCAAAAGTATAGCTGCAAATTAAATTAAAATCTAGTGGAAGCTGATTGATATTGGTCATAAGTTGTACTTGAAAACTGATTACTTAACTGCTTTGCATTGTGTGTTTTTTGACAAGAACAGTGATAAAATCTTACCAAGTGATGAGATGCATGTCCAGCAAAACTACATTTCCCATAATTCTAACAGAGGCACATGTCATTTACGGTTCAGGTGATTGGTTCAAAAAAAAAAAAAAGATGGCAGCATCCAGGGCTCAAACTTCCAAAGCCTACATGTGTTAGTTGAGTTGCATATGGAATGCATGGATAAATCCTTCATGTCCATAGTTTGCACAGGAGTTGTGATTTGCATTATGATGTTGCACTGTGTGATAATACTTAAAAACAAAACAGGATGGTTAAAACTTATTTTTGTTGTCCTGCAACTGAACTATCTTCATAAAATAGCAAAATCATGAAACTATCACAGAAGCTAAGCATATATGCTGGCTGTGGAGCTTTGGACTGACTAGCCATCCACCTGTAAGTGTCACAATAAGTTATATCCATATTTTGATTGAGTTGATGTATTAATAGTTGACAGTGAACAGTGTTTGCTTATCTGGAACAAGAAGGCATTTCCTCAGCTTGTGGGAATCTGCAAATGCAAATGTAGTCTTGGGAAGGGGATTGCAATTGAGTTTCTAAGATAAAAATAATTGCTTTCCTAACATGTAATTTCCACTGTGGACGTTTGAAACATTTTAATCTTTTGTGAATGTATTGCGCTGTCCTGTTTTAGTATTATTTATATAACATTGTAGTATTCATTAATGTTTTTAATTAGAGTTTACTTTTTGCATTTTCATTTTAGTTTTAGATGAAATAATGTTGTTTTGTCATTTTTATTTAGCTTTAATTTATTTCTAGAAATTTTAGTACTTCAATGAGTACCTCATTTAATTTTAGTTGGTTTTTGATTTTTAATGTTTCATCTCATTTATATTTTATTTCTGCTTTATTTTAGTTCATAAAACTGTAATTATATTTAACAACACTGCTGCTATCACGACAGCGACCTGGATTGCTTTTGTAGTAGAGGATGGTGTAGGAACATAATGCATTTATGCGTGTCTTGGATCAAACAAGGTATGTGTATACAGTATATATACTGTATAATGTGGTTTGTATATATCATATATACATGTGTTTACTCTTGAAGTCCATATTATTTTAAAAGTTACTTAAATGAAACGGCTTCAGTGGATCCGGTAGTGAGTCTTGTTTTTAATGATTCATTAAACTCTATATTTCTCTCTTGACTCTTTTGACTCAGTAAGAGTCATTTGTACATGAATCAGACTTGTGGTTGCCCTTATGCTAACGGCCCATAAGAGTCATTTGCTGGTGAAATGGAGATTGTTCTGCAGTATATTTTGACTTACTAAACTACACTGGTTGTGCTGTGTTTATGCTTCACTCAAAAGAACTGGTTTTTGAAGAAGAGTCATTTTGTGATTTGGATTATCTACAGTGTTTACACTGTATGTTTTGATTCGATTAAAAGAACTTGCTCATACAAATCATTTGTTCATGAATTAGACTACACTGGTTCCTCTGTGTTTGTGATTCAGTTAAAAGAACTGGCTCAGAAGAATCATTTGTTCGTGAATCAGACCACACAACACTGTTGCTGCGTCCCAGTGTGTCTACTTATACTACGCCCTTAAAGTATGTACTCTTTGTGAAGAAAAAGTACATACTTTTGAGTGTCTAATAGAAGAGTAGGCAAGCTTTGGGACATACTATCACATCACACAACTGCGTCAATTATCTTGTCATGCTCATATTTTCTGCATAATGATGCATCTAAAAGTTAACGACCAAACGGATGTTTATAACTTCACATTGCTGTTGCAGATGAAATATAACATAGATAACATTAAATAAATATTTTTTACCAGGTTAATTTTGTGAATTGGATTATTTACAGTGTTTACGCCGTATGTTTTTGATTCACGTAAAAGAACCAGCTCATACGAGTCATTTGTTAATGAATTAGACTACACTGCACTGGTTCTGCTGTGTTTATGATTCACTTAAAAGAACTGGCTCAGACGAGTAATTTGTTTGTGAATTAGACTTCCCTACACTCGTTCCGCTGTGTTTATGATTCACTTGGCTCAGAAGAGTCATTTTGTGAATTGGATTATTTACAGTGTTTACGCTGCATGTTTTTCATTCAATTAAGAGAATCAGCTCACATGAATCATTTGTTTGTGAATTAGACTACACTGCACTGGTTCCACTGTGTTCATGATTCACTTAAAAGAACTGGCTCAGAAGAGTAATTTTGTAAACTGGATTAGCTACAGTGTTTATGCTGTACATTTTTGATTCACTTAAAAGAACTGGCTCATACAAGCCGTTTGTTCGTGAATTAGACTACACTACACTGCTGTGTTTATGATTGACTTAAAAGAACCGACTCAGAAGAGCCATTTTGTGAATTGGATTATCTGCAGCATTTACGTTGTATATTTTTGATTTACTTAAAAGAACCGGCTCAGAAGAGTGATTCTGTGTATTGCATTTTTGTGCTGTTTATTTTTAGTTTAAAAGAAAAAGAGTAATTTGTACATGAATTTGACTACACTACACTGGTTGCGCTTTGTTGTTTGTGTTTGTTATTGTGTGCAGTCCACAATAATAACTCAATAGAGTGGTGTTATTTTGCAGTGTGCATCTTTTTTTAATCACATCACATATGTTATTTTTTGCATATAGCTGATTTAAAGGAAATACCGAGAAAAAATTATGTAAACAAAAATGTGAGTATATAAATATAAGAACATAAATATGAGATATGACCATGATCTGAACCTGTGATTTAAAACGGTATTCATTCTAGCATATAACGGCACTAGCATTCAAAGTAACACAGGACATGATGCAGAAAAATCTATATTAATACATTTCTGAATAATACTGTACGTGAGTGCCTTTTGTTTACCCATGCAAGAAGTGTTTTGTTGGTCCTGAAATAATTTGAATTTATTCTACAGCCACTTGTGAATGATCCAGAATGCAAAAACATAGTCCTATCATCCAAACAGAGTCCATCAACAAGGCCGATTCACATCTTGCATCCGATTCCAAACATCCTCATGCAAGAAAGAGCCGGTGCTGGAAAGGTTACCATGACAACCAAATATTTAATAAGTTCCTTCATAAGCAAAATATTTTGTGCTTTTTGTCATGGAGACAATTAATCACCATCTGGATGTACAAAGTCAAACAAAATCGTTTTTGAGAGTTGCTTATCTGTATAAATCACTTTGTTTGTGTTTGCTTTGCTCGCTCATGGTCAGCTGTCCAGCACAAGTGCCAGATGACACCGTGGATTAGATCATTCAGCTTTGGATTTTCTCAAATCTTGGATCTTTGTTTTTTGGCTGTAAGTCATTGAGCTAATTATTTGTTTTCTAAAGGATCTGCCTTTGTTTTGCCAATCTGATAATCTTAATAGCAAAGAATTACAGCAAGTGGATAAATTCACTTGCCAAGGGAGATTTCCAGTTTTAAACCTGGACTGATACTGAATCGGTGCAAAATATGATCTGCAGTCAATCTTTGAGTGGCGACTATGATGAATTTGGCAGTTGAACTGATACATTTACAAGTAAATTTAGAGATAAAATAGACAAAGATGCTGTCATTTGTTGATTTGAATGAAAGCATCTGTAAAATGACTAACGTAATTGTCATTAAATACTCACCCTCATGTAAATCTATACACATACTTTTTTCTCTTTTATGAAACACAATCGGAGAAGTTTATCATTAAAATAAGTTAATGTATATTTTCTGAAATTACAATAAAGCATAAAAGTCGCATGGACTTCTCTTATAGTGGTTTTACATGCATGTTTGTGGATTGACATGAGGGTTTCATTTTTCTAATCACCCGTTCTTTTAGTATGCATAAAGTCTTGGAGAATTATTTCAAAAAGTGAAGAAAATAAGTATAGACAAATGAGACTCCAGAGCCACATTAAACATGTGCAGACCAAATCAGCATTACCCATAAGGCCGTTCGCCACACCACAAATACCTGGTGACTCAGCACAGATTTCCACCACGGTATGGCAGACATCTTTCATCCGGAGCCATGCTGCAGTTTAGTAGTCTGACTTGGTTTGGCATCGAAGCGAATCTTTATTCAAATCTTGGGCTTTCACACTTTTGTTTGGCAGTAAATCAGCAAGTTAATTATTTGTTTCCTTGAGGCTCTTCTCTTCCACAATTCATGACCTGTTCAGTTGGTCTCTATGACTCATTGTGTTCAGACCGGCTTTTTCCAAGTGCACTGAAAGACAAACAAGTTTTGTATTTAAATTGTTAACATGTACAAAAAGTTTGAACAGGTGGACATAAATGTGTGTGTGTTTCTGCGATAAGACTTTAGACAAACTCTGCTATTGCTTGCTTTATCATTATGATTGTACTTTTTTGTTGTTGTTGTTGTTTCTATCATTGTTAATTTTGCATCAAATTCATTAATAAAGTAATCCAGTCCACCTGGATGCTATTGCGTTGTAGTTTTTAATTTACATTATTACTGTTATAATTTTGGGCCAGTTGCCAAAATATTATTTTTCACTGACTGCCAATGCTTGAGTGCTAAAAAAGCACTTGACTAACCCTGATATAACTCCGCTGTTAAATGCAAGCTAATGATTATAATTAGTGGTGTTTGTTAAAGCGCAACACGTTCTCACTCCCAACTCGTCACATATTGACGTTGGTCAGGACACTTTGGTGTCGCTTTTTGACACGGTACCCCTTTAGCGTTGCTTTTGTACGTGCAGGGTCCTCCATTGATTTAAATTGTTTGCCTTAACTGAATGGTTTGCGTGCATTTGTAAAAATATTAATAATTTTAAATAAATTAATACCTTCATTGGAGCACCTAAACCAACCCTTACCCTAAACTTACCCACTTTGAAAACAATATAAAACACGTAACAGGCAAATATAAGTACAGAAGTACAGTCACAGGTATTTATTGCACTGACCATAAACAAGCAGTATAAAAATATTACAAACACGTCATGTTGAATTCCGAGTCTTCTGAAGCCATATGATATCTTTATTCGAAGAAGAAAGTAAAACATAAGGTTTTAAATGCTGAAAATGATCCATCTCCGTTAACGCGCTTGCATCTTATTCAAAAAGATACTCGAAGACTAAGAAGACTTGGAATATTAATACTTTTTGAATAAATTATGACTGTAGCTGTATCTGTCGGTTATATATGTGTTATATATGTATATATGTTTTATTGACAAATGGTAGGTTTAGGGGCAGGGGTTGGGTTACGTTAACTTAAATGTGTAAATAATGAAATGTAAATAAAACTTGTGACTGTTTACATTGAAAAATTACACCCAAACATATATGCAATAATGGCAATATTATTACCCAATGTATAATTTAATCATGACGATAAAATTCCCAGTGCCTTTTGCGTCAGCATTACCCTGGTGAAAAAAACAGCATATGCTGGTAGGTATGTTTTGATGCTAGTTTAAGCTGGTCCTTAGCTGGTTTATGCTGGTACTTTGTTGGTTTATGCTGGTCTTAGCTGGTCATGTTGCTGGTCAAGGGCCATCATAAACCAGCTAAGGACCAGTTTAAACCATCATCAAAACATACCTACCAGCATATGCAGTTTTTTTCACCAGGTTATGACGCCAAGGGTTTATTATTTAAAGTAATGAAGGACCCTAAACATCAAAAAATGATGTTAAAGGATCCTGACCAAGCGTCAATATGTGAGAAGTTGCGAGTGAGAACATGTTGCAGCAATGCAAATCTTTTGTGTTTTAAATGTGAATGCTAACTCAAATTATGTGTCTTGTTAAACTGAAGATTTGAGGAATCCTTACAATTTTCACTTGCCAGACAATAAAATGGAAAATTCCCATAGACTTACAGTACATTAAAGGATGCATCCAAGCCATAGCTAGAGACCAGAATATCATAGATATGCACTATAGATGCCTGTTTTTAACAAGCACAACTAATTATATTCTGCTTTCTTACTCTTTTCTGTATTCCTGAGGAAGGATGTGACAATTCAGCCTGTGAAGATGGAGATGGAGTGGTACAGTTGAGGTCAAAAGTTTACATACACTTTGCAGAATCTGCAAAATGTTAATTATTTTACCAAAATAAGAGGGATCATACAAAATGCATGTTAATTTTTTATTTAGTACTGACCTGGATAGGATATTTCACATCCGAAAAATCCTTCAGGTCCTACAAATTCTTTGTTTTTTTTAGCATTTCTGTGTATTTAAACCCTTTCCAACAATGACTATCATTTTGAGATCCATCTTTTCACACTAAGGGACTCATATGCAACCATTCCAGAAGGTTCAAACGCTCACTGATGCTTCAGAAGGAAAAACACTACATTAAGAGCTAGGGGTGTAAACTTTTGAACAGAATGAAGATGTGTACATTTTTCTTATTTTGCCTAAATACCATATTCTTTTCCATTTAGTACAGAAGATGCTTAGATGTTTCACAGAAGACAAAATAAGTTAAATTTACCCTGATCGTCAAATTCAAAAAGTTGTCACCTTCCAGCTCTTAATGCATTGTATTCTCTTCTGAAGCATCAGTGAGCGTTTGAACTTCTGTAATAGATGCTTATGAGTCCCTCAGTTGTCGTCAGTGTGCACAAAATGGATCTCAAAATCATACAGTCATTGTTAGAAAGGGTTCAAATACACAAAAATGATGAAAAAACAAAAATAGTTAACATTTTGCAGATTCTGCAAGGTGTATGTAAACTTTTGACCTCAGCTGTACTGTATGTCACTGGCAGTGTTGGGGAAAGTTACTTTTAAAAATAATGCATTACAATTTTGCATTACTCCCTGAAAAAGTAACTAGTTACATTACTTAGTTACTTTTTATGGAAAGTAATGCGTTTCGTTACTTTTGCATTAGTTTAAATCTGGGCAGGGCTTGCTTCTTTGTTTTTTATATAAAACTCTAAAGTAGATAATAAAAATCTAAAGTAATTTTTGCTTATTAGTATGGTTAAATTGCATCATCGAAGGTCAGCAGCAAAGACACTGGTTAATAAAATGGTATTAAATACATAAAAGATATTTGTTTTATTTAAAATATTTAATTATTGCGGAGTCACGTCATATTCTGAGTTTACATTTCACAGTTTTTATTCATTTTGAGGAATACTGAATCTGTTTTTTTGTGAGTGAAATGAATTAATGCATGTTCACATTTAGTCTAGAATACAGTAACATTATGTTTACTCCCAATTTCCCAAAAGGAGACTTGTCAATAAATGGGGCTTTCTGACCTCTTTCGATTGGCTGACTACTGTATTGATATTGATCGCAGGCCATCCAATATCTGTATCAGGCTGACATTGAACCATATACACTAAGGACTAGTGGATGTTAAACTGAGGCTTCAGTCTCTTGAAAAATGGATAGTTTTTCTTTGCATCTGTTTGTGAGCTGATCATCCGGACGGATAAATCGGTAAGCACTGTTTGTAAACTTTTCCATTACTGATGCTCTTACTGTATATATACAACAGTGATAGAGAGCATGCAGATATAGCTCATCATGTAATGTTTCAGGAATTCACATTAAACACCTGTATTTGCATTTTCTGTTCTGAACCATGAACTCACTGAACATGATCAGACAGTTTACTGATCCAGTATATAGATCTAGGCAAGAGATTCAGATGTTTACTCTGGCATTTGGTCATATCAGTTATCATAGTTCACTTATTGTGTAGCATTTTTTTTTTAAAGTGCTAAAACGTTTCCCTTCTCTTCTTCTCACTGCAATGTTCTGGGAAGGTTAGTTTGTTTATAAATATAAAACCTAAAAAAATAACCATTAGTGAATGCTGTGCTTTAGGCTGAAAAAAAAAAATCCTGCAACATTCTGGGAAGGTTAGTTTATGGTTAAACCATACTTTAGGTTGTCACAAAAAAAGCGACTTTTTCTCTCACAATTATGACTTTTTTTCTCGGAATTGTGACTTTTTTTTTTCTTGCAATTGTGACCCTACATCATGCAATTCTGACTTTATAACTCGCAATTCCGACTTTACATCTCACAGTTCTGACTTTATAACTCACAATTGTGACTATATCTCACAATTCTGACTTTTTTTTCTCGGAGTTGCAAGTTCATATAACACAATTCTGACTTAATTTTTTCAGAATTGCAAGTTTATATATCACAATTCTGACTTTATAACTTGCAATTGCGACATTATATCTCACAATTCTGAGAAAAAAGTCAGAATTGCGAGTTTGTATCATGCAATTCTGAGCGGGAAAAAAAATTAGAATTGTGAGATAAATAGTCGCAATTAACTTTTTTATTTAGTTTTTTATTCAAAAAAATTTTTTATTCAGTGGGGGAAACAGACTTCCATGCTTGTCTCAAAAATAAAAAATGTGACTTTTTATCTAACAATTCTGACTTTTTGTCTCGCAATTTTGACTTTACATCATGCAATTCTGACTTTCTACTTCATAATTGTGACTATATCTCACAATTCCGACTATATTTCTCAGAATTGCTAAATTATATATATTACAATTCTCACTTTATAACTTGCAATTGCGAGTTTATATCTCACAATTCTGAGAAAAAATTCAAAATTGCAAGATAAGAAGTCGCAATAACCTTTTTTTTAATTTTTATTTAGTGGCGGAAAGAGCTTCCATACTTTAGGTTGTCACAAAAAATAAAAAGTAAAAAAAGCTGCCTGCAACGTTCTGGGAAGGTTAGTTTATGGTTATAAAACTGAAACCCTAGCCAATATAGAAAGTTCTGCATAGGTTCCCTTTAGGTTCTCACAAATACATATCTGCAAAGTTCTGGGAACGTCAGTTTATGGTTATAAAAATAAAACCTAAAAATAACCATTAGATCATGTTCTGCTTAGGTTCTCTTTAAGCTGTCACATAAAAACTCCAAGCAATGTTCTGGGAAGGCTTATGTTTTAAACAGAGAACATTCCTGAAATGCTATTATTTGAAAAAATAACCAAACAGGAATCATATGCTTGCGTCAGAGGAATGTTCTATGTTTGCTGAGATAGTCCTCTGAAGATTACAAAGTTTTTGTCTTTACATATGTATAGGTCCGATACATTACTCTAGAAGTAAAGCCCTTTTGTGCCCTTTTGTGTTATCTGAAGCACAAGTAGCCAGAGGAAGGGCTTGTAGTTAATATTTTGTTTGTTGTGCTTGGCTTTATTTTTGATAGCACATGCCAAAGTGTTAAAAATGTGATGCTTGCTTATGCTTTCATAAGAAAATATGCATGGTGCCTGACATAGTTCTAGGTGGCTGCTTGAGTCCTACAACCTTAAGTCTCTGATATTCTGTTCTCTAAATATGGCACACACTTAGAGGTATAATTTATAGAAAAATCAAACCTTAATACTTACAGTTTCAAGCATTTGGAGAGGGTATCTTGAGTTTGAGTCTGGCTTGACAGGATGCTGTAGGCAGTGAGGAGACACCAGCTGGTTCTTGTGTTCTATCTGGTCATCCAAATGGCTTCTGTCTTCCTGTTAATCTGTTGTTGTTGTTTCTGTTGGGGATAATTTATGTTCACTTGTGTTCAGGGAGATGAAACGAGACAGATATCTTGTGATAGTTTCCTCCTAGGATATTTAAATAGACTTTCTGATGTTTCTTACATGTTCTTGCTTTTAACAAATGCTTAAAATACGCAGGCTGAGATTAAAATACAGTGTTGTTGAAAAAGAGTCAGTAATATCATTTCCACCCTTTCAACTACTGTATTACGATCTTGGATAAGTTGAGAGAGTCTACAGTATGTCATGTTCCTTCCATCATTTTCTCAAACCAGAGCTCTCAGAGGTTTATTCGAGTTGGTGATTTAGCAGACGGTGACTTTAATTTTGCTACTCACAGGATGGTGATGCCCTTCTCTTCCATAGAGACGCAATTCATCAAACTGTTGGCTTAGTCTGCATACATGCAAGGGAAAATGACTAATGTCTAATGTATTTGATTCTGTGCCATTCCCCACAAACTTATACATTAGAAAGTGATGATGCAGTTGTCATGGAGATATAGACATGTTTTGGTGTAGCGTTATTTTAGAGACGGTCCACAGTGAAGTTTTTGGCACTAGTTAGTCAAGTACAGTCATTGTTACCTCTCTGTGTTTATAAATGTTTATGTTAAACATAGCTATTTTAGAGCAGATCATCATTAAAGCTGGATTACAGTGACCTGAGGTGACATTACTATATATGACTTTCTGCATCATGCATGCTTCAACTCCGTAGATAGAACCTGCTGTACCATATTTGTGACCCAGGACAACAAAATCAGTCATATGCACTGTAAAAAACAAAAAACACAATTTGTTGAGTCAACTTAAAATAATTAGTTACCCTGCTGCTTTAAAATGTTAAGTTCAGTCAACTCAAATAAGTTTAGTCGCCTTGAAAAGTATAGTTGTACTAAGTCACAACTTATATTTGAGTTGACTAAACTAAAAATTTGGTTTGTTAAACTTAAAAGCTGGGCTTGTTACCCAGCTGCCTTAAAATTTTAAATTGAATCAACTCAAATATTTAAGTTGTTACTTAGTACAACTTAACATTTTATGTTGACTAAACTTTTTTGAATTGACTTAACTTAAAATTTTAAAGGTAGCCAGGTAACAAATTATTTTAAGTTGACTCAACAAATTGTTTTTTACAGTGTGGGTTCATTTTTTTAATTGATTTATACATCATCTGAAAGCTGAATAAAGTATGTAATGTTAGAATTTGGCCGAGATGCAACTATGTGAAAACCTGGAAGCTGAGGGTGCAAAAAAAATCACAATATTGAGAAAATCATCTTTAGTTGTCCAAATGAAGTTCTTAGCAATGCATATTACTAATCAAAAAGTAAGTTTTGATATATTTATGGTAGATGAATATTTACAAAATCTTAATGGAACATATTCTTTACTTGATATCCTAATGATTTTTGGCATAAAGGAAAAAATCATTCATTTTGACCCATACAATGTATTTTTGGCTATTGCTACAAATATACCCATGCTACTTACAAATGATTTTTTTGTGGTCCAGGGTAACATTTGAATTCCTAAGTCATCTAAATTAACAACATGAATAAAACTTTGCTGCTACAATCTACTACATGCCTTTTGTCGTCTGACAGATAGGTTGTAAAATGTCTTATTTTATGAAAGTACAAATATCCACCTTCAGCTTGTAGTTTTTTTCAGCTTTTTTTTTTTTTTTGCTGTGAAATCTTTACTGACTTTTATACTGTATGTAAGAATAACTTACGTTGTTAGTAATATTTCAAGATGGACACTTACTGGACTGAAGCAGCTTAGGTTTACTTGATTATCCGTGTATAATTTTTTAGAAAAATCATGTTAAAATGTGATTATCAAATATGTTCCATTTATTTGTTCATTTCTCAGTCATAATTGTATTGCACTGCATTATATGCTATACTAAGCATTTAAATATCATCTTAATAATACATATTATTGGTGATATGGAGTCACAACTGATATATATATGCATTTTATATAAGTAGACTGCTATACTGCTCATTGATTTGCATTACAAGCTCTCAGAATTTTTTAAACCTTACTTTTGTGCAATATAAATATCAGTAGCTGCACCAAATTGCATATTTTTGCTCAATTTTGGCCTCTGAGTAAAACTGATGTGTTTTTCTTTCTCGAGTTTGAGCTCGGTTTTCTCCTATATCATAGTATATGAGCCATAAAAGCCTGATTTATCAAATAGTATACTCAACAAAAACACATACTGTATGCAAAGGTTCAGATTTTTTTTTAATATTCTGTCTAAACGTTCAATAGACTGCTACGTTTAAAAAAAATAAAATAAAAATCTGATCATTATTTCATATGTCAGGGTTGATAAAATGGTTCTTCTTTGGTTTTTCCATCACATAGTGTGGCAAGAAAAGGTATAGTCAATGATGGGATCTGCTGTTGAAGGTCAAAATGAGGTAAGAGACCTAAATAGTTTTAAAACATTGGAACTTAAGGTCATGACCCCATCAGTGTAACTCTTCAGCTCAGTTTGAAAATGAAGGTCAGAGGTCACTGCTGTTGGTTGCTTGGATATATTTATGAATGGCTACGTGATGCTTTAAAAGCACATGAAAAGCTTTTTCCGCTAATTGAAAGGCATTCCTGTAGCTCAGATAGTAGAGGACTGCGCTAGCAACAGCAAGATCATTGATTTGATTCCCAACGAATGGAACTTGTGAACTAATAAAATGCATACATAAAATGCAATGTAAGTTGCATCTGCCGAATGTAAATGCATTATTACAAATTACAAATGGTTGCATTGCATTGATGTAAAATGTATTTGCAGGTTAAGCAAGTATTTTGTGCTACAAAAATTAGTTGTTAATTTGATTCATTTGGCTGCTTAAGTTAAGCTGCAAGCATCTGACACTGAGTTTAAGGCTGAAAATGATTATAAAATGGATTTTATTTGGGCGGTTTAACATCCTGCCTAAAAGTTTAAATTCTATGTCTCATTTAGAATGTTAATGAGGCGTATTTGCTAAATGATCTTAGCAAGGGCAATATTTCTTTCAGCTATTAGAGACTAATTAAACAGAACAAATTTTTTTGATGCAACGAAGTTGGTCTTGATTTAATAATAGAAAGCCTGCAAATGTAAATGCATGTGGCCTGTAAATGCACAAATAGAAAGTGAATATATCGACTTACAGTAGCAAAACAGAAGTAACTCAGATGTTGTTTACACTGTGAGGCAGCTGCAGACAGTGAGTGTTAACAGCCTTTTAGCTTTACAAGCAACTTGCTTCTGTCTTGCTAACAAAGGCCTTCAGTGATCTTCAAAGAAAAGCACTGGTTCATATCACAATATACTATTGCTCATACTGTGGGGTATGGGGTTTGTTTAAATCACTCACACTAAGAATTAAACTTTGTTTAACTTTCCTACACCATTTGTGCTCCAGACATGAATGATTCCTCAAATTAATCGCCTTACTGAGGAGAGTGTGCTGAGAGTGGGCAATTTTCACTTGGTAAATTGAACAAATTGTCATTAAATGAGACACTTAAATGGGTGGACTTGTGTCAGCAAACATTTTGCAAATGCTGAGCAATGTGCTAAAAACCACTGATTTGTTCAAATTTAGATGGGGTGAATTTTGATTTTGTTGACCATATAAGTGGCTGGCATATAAGTGCGTTTACCTATAAAGTAAGCGCAAAAACAGTTCAAAAAATGCTTTGAACATGACTGGAGGGCTTGCGCTGTTTGCTTTCATTGCATTTCATACATAAGCACATTGATCACTGTTCTGTTTCATAAATATTTATGCTGACAACTGTGCAGTGTTTTCTGTCAAGACTTTCCTCAGTGAAGAGGTATGCAAATGACAGTCTAATCTAAATACAAACCGATGTCTTTTGTCTGATAAACAGCACTAGTCCAGCCAAATATATTGAGTTTTCAGAGCTGTTTGTCTTCCAGACCTATGAATCAAACAGGAACATGAAGCTTCAAAGTTTACGGATCTGATAATCAAAGGGACAGAGATTAAATGGATTTTAGCCACACAGAGTTTCACTTCTACTGTTTCTATGTTATATCTTTGGTATTTGTACACAGTATGTTTCCAGTCTTATATGTTTGGTTATGAACGAGTATGCATAAAATTAACATATTGACAGCAAATTTAAAGGATTAGTTCACTCCTGAATTCAAATTTCCTGATAATTTACTCACCCCCATTTTCATGTATTTCTCTCTTCAGTCGAAAAGAAATAGTTTTTTGAGGAAAACATTTCTGCATTTTTCTCCATATAATGGACTAATTATGGTGCCCCAATTTTGAACTTGCAAAATGCAATTTAAAGGCGGCTTCAAACGATCCCAAATGCGGTTGTAAATGATCCTAGCCGAGGAAGAAGGGTTTTATCTAGCGAAACGATCGGTTATTTTCATTAAAAAAATACAATTTAAATACTTTTTAATCTCAAACGCTCGTCTTCTGACTCAAGACAGTTAGGGTATGTCACAAAAACTCCAATCGTATTTTCTTCCTCAACTTAATCATTTCAAAATCATCCTACATCGCTGCAGAAGTACCGACCCAGTCTTTGCAAAGTGAACATGCAAAGAAGATCAAACACCTTTAACAAAAAAGGT
>JAHKKF010517690.1:10055-32596 GCA_019740295.1 Labeo calbasu | reverse complement strand
TCGGGGCACCATATCAGTCCATTATATGGAGAAAAATCCTGAAATGTTTTCCTCAAAAAACTATTTCTTTACAACTGAAGAAAGAAAAACATGAACATCTTGGATGACAAGGGGGTGAGTACATTATCTGCAAATATTTGTTCTGAAAGTGAACTTTTCCTTTAAAAGCCGGGGGGTGAAAACTTTTTGAATTTGAAGATCAGGGTAAATTTCACTTATTTTGTCTTCTGGGAAACACGTATCTTCTGTAGCTTCTGAAGGGAAATACTAAATGAACAACAACAACAAAAAAATAATAATATTTTGGCAAAATGAGATAAATGTACACATCTTCATTCTGTTCAAAAGTTTTCACCCCTTGCTCTTAATGCATTGTTTTTCCTTCTGAAGCATCAGTGAGCGTTTGAACCTTCTGTAATAGTTGCATATGAGTCCCTCAGTTGTCCTCAGTGTAAAAAGATGGATCTCAAAATCATACAGTCATTGTTGGAATGAATGCTGACAAACCAAAGAATTTGTGGGAACTGAAGGATTTTTTAAGAAGAGTGGGCAGTTTAACTGTTCAGGACAAACAAGAGACTATTTGTCAATGGACAACTATTAAAAAAAAATCAACTATTATTTCTCTTGTGGACTACATGTAAACACCTTTTATTTGAAATATCTTATTCAAGTCAGTACTAATTAAAAAAATAACATGTATTTTGTATAATCCCTCTTATTTTGGTAAAATAACATTTTGCAGGTTCTGCAAGGTGTATGTAAACTTTTGACTTCAACTGTATATAGAACGATAGATTGTATATTAATTCCCAGATTGTATGTAATACAACCTTCTAACCTTTCTTTTCTAGAATGTGATGTTTCTAGGTGACTTAAATGCAGCTTGCAACTATGTTACCAATAAAGGACTGAAAAACGTGCGTCTCAGGAGCGACCCAAAGTTCCACTGGTTAATAAAAGATGAACAAGACACAACAGTGAGAGAAAAAACACACTGCGCTTATGACAGGTCTTACCTTCTTAGAAAACCTTCACAGTAACCACAGGAACAATAGAGTGCTATACGAATGACATAATTTTGAAGGGTAACCCAGAAGTTCCATTAGTTCTCTAGACAAAAAGCCATTAGGATTCATACATGTTTTGATCACAGAGAAAATGTTCACAAACGAACGCAAACTTTATGATTTTTTAAGTCACAGTCACGTGACTTCAATGCAACCACCACATATGCAAGTTTGAGTGAGAATATTTTGCAGGAGTGCTATTATAAACACAAAGAGGTCTAGTGAAGTTACTTATTTCCAGGTTTTAGGACTCATTCCTGTAGCACTCTACGGCATTCTCAGTTTAAAATACAGTACCAGTTTCACAATGGCATGAAAGTCTAACAAGTCTAAAATGTTTGTGAAAACCCCCTTTAGGATTATTATTCATGGCAAAGAACTAATTTCTGGAATAGTTCCGGAATCTGCTCAACCATTCAACTTCAAAGAAGAATTCAATCTATCTGAGGAAGAGGTAAACAGTAGTTTATTCATAAACATGAGTAAAATGTATCAAAATGTTTGACTTTTCTTTACTTTTTGCACCTAGGCTTTGCAAATCAGTGACCACTATCCTGTAGAGGTGGATCTGAAAGCAAATCATCGCTACCTCCTGCGCCATGAACTGTAAAATGATAAATATCTGTCAATACGACCTACAAGTATCAATCCTAATATAGCATATCATTACTGGCTTGATACTGTGATCATTTACTAGTTAGGTGTCCAATACTAAGTGGGCAGAGTGTACAATTATTACACACATTTACTGTGTAAACATTGCACCAGAACACATATAAGATGTTTAGAGGCTAAACTGATACCATAGAAAGAAAATGTGAAAAGATAACAGAAAATAAAAGCTTTTACCTCGTATTTTCTTATAATGTTTCAGCAAAGTTGTTCACTACACAAATTAAGCCATTTTTGAATATCATTCATTGATATTATACCCAGCAGGCACCAGACGTCAATATAACGTCAGGCTGACGTTGGATCCCAACAGCGAACAGGCGTTAGTTGCTGAGAATGACAGTTGAGTTGACATCAGTATTTGACGTCAATTAGACGTTGACCTAAAGCTGAATTTTGGTTACACAACCTAAAAATAACAAAATATCAACATCAGCTTAGTCTAACTGACATTAGATTCGATTCTGGTCATCTGACATCGCAACCAAAATTCTCTTTTCTCATTTTCTCATTTAAATCAGCTTATATATTTGTCAATCCCTTTCACTTTTTTGATAAAGAAGAGCCCATGTGTTTCATTCTGTTATGTCTCTAAATAATTAACACTAAAACCAACTAAACAAACTTGCAGCACTACAATGGCTAACTAAAAAAGAAACCTCTCAGCATAAATGCCAAGCGTCATTTTAAAAACACATTTTACATTTTCTGATGGAAAAACGCAGCAGCGTTTTGAATAAAATGACTCCGAAACTCATGCGGAGGATGCCTTAATTTAGAGGAGACATGATGTGGTTGTGCTTCGCAAACCACAACCTACAAAATGTCATCCAAGGCTGTGTTTTTGCAGCAGTAACACACACACACACATGCACGCACACACACATATAAAAGTAAGATGTAATTAATTAAGCAAGCAAGCATATATACCTTGACATATTTGATTGATTAGGTTAACTTTTGATATTTACATTTAAAAATTACATATTCATGTAGCTATTTTTGTTCACCAACATAAATTCTATGTTGTTTGTGTTAATGTTCTTGTTACCATGACCCTATTTGAACAGGAAGCAGCTATGACACGAAGCGGTACGCAACACACACACACTCTCATTTTGTGAAGTGGTAAAACATCCAGAGCGTCTGTCATGTCTGAATCAGATTTTGTCTGTATGGGATGAAATTAAATACATTACACCTCCTGTTCCTGTCAAAAACAAGATGGAGCAAAACATGGCTGATTTTCTGAAGGATGCATTTCAAGGTAAGGTTTTTGTTTAACATTTATGTTTAATGGGTTTGTTAGTTTGTACTAAACCTTGCATATCATATAATCTCACCAAAACGGTGGTATTCCATAAATATTCTGACTAAACTTTTACTTAATTAACTTAATATGCGCTAAGAAAAGTATAAAAAGTAAAATACAGCCCAGTGTACCATGTTAATATAAAGGAATTTTCTGTACTGATTTCTCAGGTGTTTAACACATATTTTGAATTGCACATTGGGTTGTGTTGTGTAAAGAAAACGTTCGTAAACTTAACAGAAAAGGTACTGTTCATTTTCTGCCGGGACATTATTCTGATGTGTGTATTGCTCCCTTATTTTTAAAAAAAAAAAAACCAGAGACAAACTTTGAGCATCTAAGCTTTGATGACGAAGCCGCAACAGCGCACAGCGTTAATGTACCTCAAAATGAGCCAGACATGGAGGACGACGACAATCACACAGAATCCAGTGGATCTGACATAGATTTTGAGTGGACGAATAGGGAAGAGGAAACTAAGCACTGTTCTGAGAACAATAGGAACTTCTCTTTAGATGAACAAAGAATGAAGGCAGGATCTACACTTCGTGGTTCATGGGATGACAATGATACAGTCAAAAATAAGACACAAACTCAAAATCAGCAATTAAGCTTGCATGAAGAGGATTGCAGAGTGAACGAATCTGAGATACATGATATGACGAGTAAGGAACAAGCTGAAGATCTCAGCGTGCTGGACATGGTTCTTCCAGAAGGAACTCACTATGGTCTGGAAACAATAACCACAAGAACTCAGGAGTCCTACCAGATGGTTGATAAATCTGAAAATGAAAGCTCAGCTGCAAAAGAGGAAAGAACGGAGTGTGATAGCATTGAGGAACATGTACTTCAGCATGCAGCAGATGATAAGCAACTCAGTCGTTTTAGTCCCATACAGTCAACGTTGCAAGATTGCCCAGTTGCATCAGCAGAAGTCCAGTCTGGGGATGAGATGAAAGAGTTTACAGAAGAAGACAATGAGGACCATGAGAGAGATGAAGAAGGTTTAGCTGATTACCCCTCTGATCTGTCTCAAAGTGACAGTGGGGAGAGCAGTGAAGATCATGAGAGTGGAGAACCCAATCACATGGACACCAAGCTAGATGAGGATGAAGGCCTAGATTGTTCTTATGAGGCGAAGAACTTAGAAGAACCTCTACAGACTTCAAGTGAAGATGATGGTGTTGAAAATAAAGATGAATGTATGGATCCTGCAGACATGCACACTTATGTCAAGAATGAGGGTGTGTGTGTGGAGACAACAACTGGGAAATCTGATGATGACATACCGTTCCAGACAAAGCAGGGCAGTTTTAGAGATGATGAATATCACATTGAGATTCCAAACATTGGGGAAAGTTCTGATTTTGGAATCACTGAGAATTTCCAAACTAGTTCCAAAGATTCCTACATGAATGAGGAACCTGACTATGATAGTGATATCAGCAGTGATGGTGACCAAGAAGATAAACCTGATTTTACTTCCCATACAATTTCAGAAGACAAAAACAAACAAGAGCACACTTTCACAAAAGACTTTGCTACAGACTGGCACAGTGTTGAGCGTGAAGTAGTGGATGTGGTGGTCAAAGATAGTCAGAAACCAGAGATGTGTGATGTAGAAGGTTTATCAAGCATTCCAGCATCTATTGGAGCTGTAACAGAGAGTTCTTCTGGGACTTACTCATCTGAAAGCAGAAGTGAGGTTGAATCACATTCATCAGAGTTTGTTTCATTCAAACCAGACCAGAACAACAAAGAACGCTCAGACGTCTTAGACGCTGGAGAAAATATCAACACTTTGTTACCGGGGATGTTTTGGTCCGTGATGGATGAGGACAACCTGAAGCTGGATGATTATGACTGGGATATTAATGGAGAAAATGTGATCTGTGATGAAGAGGACAATTCCATGGAAGAGCTGGAGAATGATGGAGAGGAGACTGAGAGGGACTGGGAGAAAGAGAAGGCAAGAATTGAAGCATTTAACAGATACTACGATGAACCTGTTGAAGGTGAGGAAAGCAAGGGTAAATGCTTAATTATGAACCATCTTAAATGGTTAGTTCACCCAAAAATGAAAATTTAGTCATTAATTGCTCACCCTCAAGTCGTTCCAAACCCGTAAGACTTTCGTTCATTTCGAAACACAAATTAAGATATTTTTGATGAAATCCGAGAGCTTTCTGATCCTCCATATATAGCAATGCAACTGAAATGTTCCCATACATTTTTTTTTTTTCATCAAAAGTAACTTAATTTTGTCGGCGCTGCACCATTGCCGACATACAGCACCATTGCGCTCTGGGCGTCCCGTGTTCGAATCCTGACTCGAGGTCCTTTCCCGATCCCGCCCCCATTTCTCTCCCACTTCGCTTCCCGTCACATCTAAACTGTCCTGTCACAATAAAAAGGCAAAATGCCAAAAAATATATATATATGTTTTTTAAAACTTCATTTATGCTCCGTAATGTGTGTATTGTGTAATTAATGACAGCATTTTCATTTATGGGTGAGCTATCCCATTAACATCCTAATACAAAAACAAAATGATCACATTTTTATTAGGACAATTTTAAAACTTTGGTAAATTCTTTCCGAACAACAACAGGGAGGAGCCACAAAGTTACATTTTGTTTGGAGCCAGAATCCACTCAGTATGAGGAGGATAGTGACAGGTAAGACAGACTGACACTTCAAAAGTGAAGTGTTTTGTGTTATGTACATATCTTATACTTTAGTGCAACATACAAGCTCACAAATTTGATTTGCATGTGACATTTCTACACAGCAGTGAAGAGGAACCGAGCACAATATGTTGCATCAGTGAGTTGCATACTCCAGAGTCCAGTTCAGTCAAACAAGACCACAGCAACAAGGAAGACAGCCGTGAACCCTCAGAAGATTCAGACATCAGAGAAAATATCAACACCTTTCTGATGGATGAGGACAACATGAACCTTGATGAATATGACCGTGATATTAATGAAGAAGAAGAGTTTAATAAAATTAACTCAAATAAGGGGATCTGTGATGATGACGATGATGATTTCTTGGAGAGGCTGAAAAATGAAATAGAGAGGGATTTGGAGCAGGAACAAGCAAGAATCGAAGCATCTAACAGATATTATGAAGAGTCTTATGAGGAGGTGCAAAATGATGGTAAGTGCTGAAATTCTCATGTTTCTATAGAAATTACTAGAGTTGCCCTCGACTAAAGATTTTTCTAGTTGACTAGTAGTCGTTCATTTTAAGCATTAGTCAACTTTTAGTCACATGTTTATTAATAAACCATATAAATCATAATAATGAGTCTTTTAATTACCTACATACCCTAATATGCGCTCATGCATATGCATACATCTTGCCTCAGCACACCGGCAGAAGTAATGATTATGAATGTGTCAGGGAAAAACAGTAAGGAGGCATTAAAATTTGTATAATTTCTTGATAAACTAGTGATTTTTTGTTTTTGGCTTAGGAAAGTCGGTGACACTGACTCGCCATCTCCACAGTAGTGGATGTTTCATATAGATTACATAATTTGAGAATATTTTATTTCTATTTGAATAGGTTTATTTAAAAGTCAACATTTCACTCTCTATAGATATAATATTTTTCATGTCTGTAAGGGAAGTATACAAGGAGTTTCAAAGTTTTGCGCTCCAGTTCTGTTCGCATTCTGTTCGCTTTAATTATTTTACAAAAGTGCAACGTTTCGTTGTTATTCTGTGCACACAAATAAACATAGAGTCCTTCGAAAGATTCGAAAGATGTATTACTTTTATTTGCATGACCAAAAATGACGGAGTATTTTAAGAGAAAGTGACTACACTGGCGCCTCCATCCGTGCTACTGTTCAGACACTTGAATAGCGCACATTTTTCTAGGTTAACATTAGATTGAGCTGCCATGTAAAGTTACTACTACATACATATTTTAGATGAAAAGCCATATTTGAGGTTGTTGAATGATAGGCGAGTGTTTAGATATCCTGCCGCATGTGCTGTATTACCACATAGACTAGACGTTAACGATCTGTCCGTCACAGACTGCGTGACTTTGCCACTTCCTGTGGAATTTTTTTCTGCGACTAAGGGACTAATAAAATTTTGGTTGACCAAGCTTCTTCTCGTCGATGAACGGTTAGTTGACTATTAGATGGCAGCCCTAGAAATTACATTGCTGCTCAATAGCTTTTGGGTCAATACGATGTTTTTTATTTTTTAAAGAATTTTTAAATTTTTTTTATTCAGCAAGGCAGCATTAAATTGATTAATAGCGACAGCATATACATTTACAATACTAGAAAACATTTCAAATTCAAGTAAATGCTGTTCTTTCTTTCCTCCCCCAAAATGTATCATGATTATCACAAAATATTAAGCAGTTTAACTAATTTCAACATTGCTGATAATAAGAAATGTTGCTGGACTGGAGTAATGGCTGCTGAAATTACAGTTTTACCATCACAATTTAAATCCCCCTATTTAAAAAAATAATAATAATTGCAAGTGGGAAAATTGTTTCTGTAGCTCAAATGTTAGAGCAGTAGCATAACATCAAGATCATGTGTTCAGATAAAAAATGCCTGCTAAATGAATAAATGTATATTTGTCACAACAGCAACAGACAGGAACCACCAAGTTATGTTAAGGTTACGCCAGCAATCTTCTCAAAATGAGGAAGATAATGATAGGTAAGATGGATTTCATTCAGCTTTAAATATCATTTATGTTTCATATTTGTAAGTTTGCATTTTATTTGTCCTGCAGCAGTGAACAGGAATCAAACACAGAAGATGACACTGCTTGCGTCCTGAAGACTGAGGTAAGAACATCAAACCATCAAGGATACAACAAAATGATCAAATAATAGTAATCGGTCATTGTCTGACTGCAATCCACACGTTTTAGGACCAAAGTGATTCTGATGAACCAAACGAGAGACGGTTGTACACAGCAAGGTACAAAGTCGTACCAAAGGGGTTACAAAAGACAGACAAGCAGCTGAAGGAACACCCCAAGAGAAATAAGGTAAGTATTAACTGGCTCGAACTTCAAAGAAACCATTTTGAGGAGTAAATAACAACATGCTCAAAGTACACAAAGTTATGTATTAATTGTGTACACGGATATAAATTCTTACAATTCAAGTTACTCTATCAGCCTCAGGCACAACAACATTAAAATAAAGTTCACCTAAATGACAATGCTGTCATTAATCACTCACCTTCATATCGTTCCAAACACTTAAGCCTTCATTCATTTTCGGAACGCGAATTAAGATATTTCTGATGATATCCGAGCGCTTTCCAACCTCAATAGACAGAAATGTAACTAAAATGTTCCCAGACCCAGAAATGTAATAGTCCATGTGACATCAGTGGTTCAACCGTAATTTTACAAAGCTACAAGAATACTTTTTGTGCGCCAAGAAAACAAAAATAACAACTTTACTCAACAATTCTTCTCTTTCGCTTTACCGTTATCACACCATAATTTGTGTTCCAAATATGAACTAAGGTCGTACAGGTTTGGAACGACACGGAGTAATTAATGACAGAATGTTCATTTGGGGGTTTACTATCCCTTTAAAGTCATTAATAATAAAGCCGATAATCTTACCTAACAGTTCAGACTCTGACCGAACTCGGTTTTGATCTGTCTCTAGTGTCTTGTCCTGCTGCGGTCAGTGTTAGCGGTGAGTCTAGCGACGGCGGTGGGAGTGCTGTCTTACATGTGGGCCACAGACAGCCTGGACTGGACCTACTGAATTCACATCCATCTTGGATATTCATCATGATTCAAAACACAAAATAAATATCAAGGCCTCTGCAAGTAAGATGCGAAATCACATAAAACAGTCAAACCAGCAGACTGAGACAAGACCAACTTTATTTCCTTACAGTATGCAACCTAATATTGTAATGTTTGAACAGCGCTTTGAAATACAGCTTTAAAAAATGTTTATGTCTTTTAACATGGCTATCCATGTTTTCTTACTGTATGTAAACCACATCTAGATAGATTAATCTTCCTCTTTTTTTACTGGGAAAAGTGACATTTGCAAATGTACGTTGTACAACCTGTACAAACAAGTGCTTTTAAAATAACTGACCTGAAAAAAACAAAAATAAATATATCTGATATCTTTTCAATTCCTTTCTCCCTTACTATATTTGACTTAAGCTGAAGTGACTTTCTTTCATTGCTATTTCTTTCGAATCTCATTTGTCATCCTGTTAGGTTGTCAACAAGCTATATTCCATAAACATGCCATGCAGTTAATGTATTTTTAGGTCTGATTATTATTCAGTGCCTTCTTCACTATAGCATAAAACATGATATTATAGTGCAAGTTACCAATTCTAGAAAATTAAAACCAATTGCATACAATAGCATGGATATTTCTCCTCTGACCATCACCAGGGTTCCTGCAAATATTAATAGTTTCATGTCTCTCTCCGTAAGTGCTTTGACTTCAAATGTAGCTATAAAAAATTAATTCATCTTTCCATCCTACAGATAAGAAATGTAAGAGGGAAGAAGTACCTGTAAGGCATGCTCAGCTTTCTGCCGTCTTTTTCTTTGGCTGAAATTATTTTCTCCAAAGGAACCTTTCAATTTAAAATGTTCATTAAATGCCTACTACGAACACATGCCCTGATTAACTACTCAATTTCATAACAGTCTCATAATGCATTTCAGAAAAAGACAATGTAAATAAATAAATATCTAATGAATCAAAATTACAGTCGTAAGTAAAGTGCATTTGATTCTGCATTAGCTGTGGTGACTACGCAAACTAATAAAGAAGAGGTGCCTTTTTGATTTGACTTGAAGATCCATGCCAGTAACTGAATACACACAATCTTTTCTGCTTGTGAACACACACATCCTTGGCCTCCATCTTTGGGGTCTTTTTTTCAAAATCGCAGTGTTTAGAGTTTGAAAAGAGTTCACTTCAACAGGTTTAAATGGCCACATACACATCCATCAGCTATATCCAGGACATTGGTCCGCACAACAAACTCCAATCTATTTCAGACCAGGCCACATCCTGTCACTGAAAGGCCCCTCTCCTGTAAACGAAAGAGGGGATGGTGCTCCCGGCGTATATAAGTCAGAATCCGTATCAGACTCCCCCTCGGCCAGATACGGCCTGAGACGGGTGCGCAGCGCCCCGCCGCCTCCACCAAAAAGCCCCAGACCCACCATGGGCACGTAATCCTCTTCCCTGGCCTGAGAAATGCTAAAGCCGCTAAAAGAGCGCTCTAGTTCCTCATGGTCCACTGAGGGAATGGAGAGGGACGTGTCGCTCTCGACGGCCGCCTGCTGCTGGACGGGTCTCCTGGACCTACGCGAGCGGCTGCTGTCCCCGTTTTCGTGGAACGGCGGAGGCGGGAGGCGGTACAGCGAGGGGTCGTCGGTGCCTATCGGCGAAACTCCTCGGCTGTTGTTCCAGAGAGGCACGCTGAGGGGATGGTCATCCTGCTGATGCCATGAGGTAGAGGGCCGACACTGGCTGTCGGTGGGAGTCCCGTTGGGACCGGGATGGACGGGGGACATGCTCTTTTTATTCTCATCTTCATTCTCGTTCTGTACTTTCTCACTCTTATCGTCAGGACTGTGGTAGGGAGGAGCAGGGTAAGGCATTTTGAAGCCCAAGAGGGCTTCTGTCTCAGATCGGGGGATGCCCATATGGGTGGTGTACACGCTGACCAAAAAGTTGAGTTTGAGGTCCATTGCCCCCACCTGCACAAGGAGAGACATCAATCAATTTTCTGATAATTTATTCACCCCTATGTGATCGAAGATGTTTATGTCTTTCTTCAGTCGAAAAGAAATTAAGGCTTTTGAGGAAAACATTTCCTCAAACCTTTTGAGGCTGCACTGAAACTGCAATTTGGATCTTCAATCCACTGATCTCCATTGAAGTCCGCGACATGGAGAAAAGTTTGGGAATGTTTTCCCTTAAAAACCTTAATTTCTTTTCAACTGAAGAAGAAAAGACATGAGTGACATAGATGATGGATGGATGGATAGATGGATGACATGGGGTGAGTAAATTATCAGGTAATTTTTATTCTGGAGTGAACTAATCCTTTGAAAATAAAATATAATAGCATAGATGCTAATAAAGCTTGTAAACTTTTATTTTAAGAGTCTACTGTGAACACCCAATGAAATTGATGCAATGTGCTTCACCTGTTTCTCCATCTTGTTCAGACGTCCCATCATGCTTGGGTCCTCAGCCATCTCCGTGTCGCTTTTGGGCTTGTCCTTTTCTCCTGCCGTGGCTCCCTTTCCCACAATCTGATCCACTCTAGTGATCCAATAGACCATCACTTCGACACATAGTCAATACACCCTCATCCACACTGAGATTCAGTGGTTAACTGTGCACTGTACCTTGTCAAGTTAACAGAAATGAGCTTTATGGAGGAGAACTCGAGCATGCGAATGCAAACATAGGATAGCAGGGTTGAAATAAGTGGGAAGATGACTGAAGCCTGATTTGCTGAAGGTGAGTATATGCGAAATTGCATGCTTCATGCAATACTGCAAAGCTGTTAATCAGCATGCATTCATCAGGGACCTGGGACTTCAAAAATCTCTTGCTGGAAAGATGACTCTTTCAAACAAAGATGTGCTGCAGTAGTACACTAAGACGAACCCTCACAATACTGCAGTGAAAACACATCTGAGTGACTTTCTTTGCAAAGTTACTGATAGCAGTGTTGGGGGAAAACTGAAAATGAAGAAAACATTTTTTAAGTATGGAAATCTGATTATTCTAGTGAATCATTTATCCTAAAAGGCCTTATCTATGAAGTGTGATTATTATTATTATTTTTTTTTTATCTTATCCCCAAACAGCCTTTATGTCTTCTATACAGTTGTGGTCAAAATATTACACCCTCCTTTATAAATCTACAAAATGTTAAGTATTTTACCAAAATAAGAGGGATCATACAAAATGTATGTTATTGTTAATTTAGTACTGAACTTAATTAGATATTTCACATAATGTAAAAGATGTTTACAGAGAAAACAATAGCGGAATTTATAAAAATGACCCTGTTTAAAAGTTTACATCCCCTTGATATTAATACTGTGTTGTTACCTTAACGATCCACAGCTGTGTTTTTTTGTTTAGTGATAGTTGTTCCCTTGTTCCCTTGATTGTCCTGCTGTTCTTCAGAAAAATCCTTCAGGTCCCACAAATCATTTTTGTGTATTCAAACCCTCTACAGCAGTGACTGTATGATTTTGAGATCCATCTTTTCCATCTTGAGATCCACACTGAGGACAACTGAGGGACTCAGTGCAACTATTACATAAGGTTCAAACACTCACTGAGGCTCCAGAAGGAAACATGATGCATTAAGAGCCAGGGGGTGAAAACTTTTGACAAGAATGAGATGTGTACATTTTTCTTATTTTGCCTAAATATTATATATTTTTTATTTAGTACTGCCCTTCAAAAGCTACAGAAGCTACTTACATGTTTCCCAGAAGACAAAATAAGTCAAATTTACCCTGATCTTCAACCCCCTAGCTCTAAATGCGTGGTTTTTCCTTCTGGAGCATCAGTGAGTAAACCTTCTGTAATAGTTGCATGAGTCTCTCAGTTGTTGTCAGTGTGAAAAGATGGATCTCAAAATCATACAGTCATTGTTGGAAAGGGTTCAAATACACAAAAATGCTGGAAACCAAAAAAAAAAGGATTTTTCTGAAGAACAGTAGGCAGTTTAACAGTTCAGGACAAACAGGGGACTCATAAACAACTATCACTAAACAAAAAAACAGCTGTGGATCATTCAGGTAACAACAGTATTAAGAATCAAGTGGATGTAAACTTTTGAATGCGCTAATATTTATAAATCCAACTATTATTTTCTCTTGTGGATTATATGTAAACATCTTTTATGTGAAATATCCTATTCAGGTCAGTACTAAATAAACAATAACCTGCATTTTGCATGATTCCTCTTATTTTGGTAAAATAATTAACATTTTGCAGATTCTGAAAGGGGGATTTAAACTTTCGACCTTAACTGTGGCATTGGTCAGAACTGTTAACCTACACTTGGCCTGAATAAAAAACGATTTCTAAATATTAATAGAAGCTACAATATACAGTTTATAAATAATAAAATAACTAATATTAAACCCCGTCAGAATCAGCTAAATCTGTTCGATTAGGTGGTTTATGTAAATTAATAATAAAAGAACTTCATCAATTCAAGTCGCTGCGTTGCATATTTGGTCTACTTTTTTTTTATAACAGAGTATTTTGTTAAATGCTGTTGTTAATTATTATTTCTTTAATAATAATAATAATAATAACAATAATATAGTTTGGTACTGTAATCTCAAGATCGCAAGATTTTGCGCCCTTATAGTAGCTTCCTAACATTGTTTGTCATACTGCCTCAATAGCAGGGAACTTGACTTCTACAGTAAATAATGTGGGGAAATAAATGAAAAATAATCCAAAAATGTCACCTGGTTCCATGCCTTATGATGCTTTGTGTGGTACACACTGTTAAACGAAGCTATTCTCTCTTTTTTAAACCCTCGAAAAACATGCACAATTGCATCCGTCCCCCAATAAACAGGCTGCATGGTCACACCATAGTGTGTTGTATTATTGTACAGCAAACCACTTTTTATTAATAGTTTCATAAAATATTTTTCCAAATGCTTAGTTCTGTAGCAGTTAATTATTTATGGATAATTATATCCATCCAGAATGAAAATCTTCCTCAAGGTGAAATGAGAATAACCAATCAGGGAACAATCTTAGCAGTTAGTGACAAATTTCCCCTCGGGATTTCAGTCACTGACGCTGCAGTTTTTACTACAATGCTGTCCAATAATAAACCCATTCAGCCTGAGAACGCCATTTGTGAATGATTACGTACTTCTTGTGACGAGGGGTCGAGGGGGGAGGGGGACCCACAATCAAATCTATCCTGGCAAAATACACAGGGAGAACATGGATACCAAGCATCATCAAGCAACACATGGAAACCACTCCCTGTACCCCAGCGAGGACCGTCGACAAATAAGAAAGAATATATTCCATACATGTCTGTTCTCACCCACTTCCAGGAACAGTGTTTAATATGTACATGTATGACAAAAATGGTTTTCGCTGCTGGAATATATTGGTATATGTGTGGATGTTATTTCACAACATATATGAGGCTTATTTGAGAGAAAAGGAGTGAATCTGAATTCAAATCATTTGGAATGTGATAGAAAATAAAACCACAGTGAATGTGATTTTGATCAAGCAGTGTTGAAATATCTCATCCTGCTTTAGACTGTTTTTTAATCTTTCTGTAATATCAAACAGTGACCACCAGAGGGTGCAGCCCACAGCTACAGCTCCTGACAGATACTGATTGACTACTGAAGCAGGTGGATCCTCTCATTGTTAGAAGGTCACCGCAATGGTGATAACTTTGTGATGTGATTATTTCGTTCTAGACAGACTGAAGTCTTGCCTGGACTGAAGGTTCTTGATGCGTGACAGCATGTCCAGATGGCCTGCTGAATACTGCTCAATCACATCCATCACATCATATGGCCTGAGGCTCTCTTTAAATCTCCTCTTAGACACCAGGAACCGCATAATACTGGGGAAGACCAAAGAGGATTTTAATTAGGGCGGAATATATCTCACAATCACTGTAGAATTAAATAAACATTTCATTGCAGTTAAGCAGTTAAAGGGACAGTTCACCAAAAAAAAAAAAAAAAAAATCACAATTCTGTCATTAATTACTCACTCATGACGCTCCAAACCTGTAAGATCCTGTAAGATGAAAACCCGAGAGCTTTCGGATTCTGTATAGATAATTAATTGCAACTGACATGTTCGAGACCCAGAAAGGTAGTATTGTTAAAATAGTCCAGTGCACACATATGCGTTGTGGTACTCTAGTGAACACGTGTCGAAGACTGACACAGAAGTAAAGAAATGGTTAAATGAAGTGTTTTCTTTGCACACAAAAAGTACTCTTGTAGTTTCATAACATTACGGTTAGACCACTGATGTCACATGGACTATTTTAACGATGCGCTTACTACATTTCTGGGCCTTGAACGTGTCAGTTGCATTGCTGTCCATGCAAGGTCAAAAATCTCTCGTATTTCATCAAAAATATCTTAATTTGCGTTCTGAAGATGAACAAAGGTCTGACGGGTTTGAAACGACATGAGGGGGAGTAATTAATGACTGAATTTAGATTTTTGGGTGAACTATCTCTTTAAATGTTTTAATAATTATGAATAATTTTAAAATAAAATATATGTATACATATTTAATTATTTATCATTTGTGATGTGATATGGAGATTGGTGCTTCTTACCAGATTGCTCTGATGGTGACCTTGAGTCCAGGAGACAGATCCGGCACAAACTCGCAGGGGAAACCCCTGTCCTCCCCAAAATCTTCTGGAAGGCTTGCCTCTACAACACACAAAACCACAGGCTGCTCCCAGTGTAAAGAGTCCTAATGTTAACGAAGAACAGTCCTTTGACAAGATAAAAAATGACAGAAAACATCTGCCATGGCAGACATGCTCGATAAACTGCTAAAGGCACTCCACATTATACAACAGTTAGTTCCAGTCCTTGAATTCGATTGGCTGAGCAGCGTTCCAAGAGTGATATTTACTGTAGTCCAACAGCACTGTGACTTTTCACTGTTAGTATCACTTTGCTTGTCTGTGTTCCCACCGTTCTTGACCAGAGTACCAAGTTATATTGAAATAATGTCTTTTTTACAGAACTGTTGTATAAAATCAATATCACACTTGCAAATGATGTTGTAGTTCTGAATATCAGCATGACTGTAGAAATAAGGCTGTGCACAGCTATGCTGAAATTCAGTACAATAGTTGCTCATGTGATATTGTTAGAGTAAAACCCATCATAGGTTCATCGTCATACAGGTTTGAAACGACATAAGGGTGAGTAAATGATAACAATTTAAAGTATTAGAAGAACTATTCCTTTAAAAGCATATGGAATAAGATTATTTACTTAAAGGGATAGTTCACTCTAAAACGAAAACTCTGTTATTAATTACTCATCCTCAAGTCGTTCCAAAACCGTAAGACCGTTCATCTCCAGAACACAAACTAAGATATTTTTGATGAAATCCGAGAGCTTTCTGACCCTGCATAGACAGCAACACAACTAACACATTCAAGGCCCAGAAAGGTAGTAAGGACATTGTTAAAATAGTCCATGTGACATCATTGGTTCAACCGTAATGTTATGAAACTACGAGAATACTTTTTGTGCAAGCAAAAAAAGAAAACAAAAATACAGACACTTCAACAGTTCAACAGTACCCAGCCTTACTTATTTGAACCAGAATATACAGACAATAAACCAAGAGAGGCGGACGTTCTACATGTCTGACACGGAAGAGAAGAAATGGTTGAATAATTTGTCATTTTTGTTTTCTTTGCACACAAAAAGCATTCTTAATAACATTATGGTTAAACCACTGAGGTTATATTGACTATTTTATCACTGTCCTTACTTTCTGGGCCTTGAACGTGACAGCTGCATTGCTGTCTAAGCTCTCGGATTTCATCAAAAATATCTTAATTTGTGTTCTGAAGATGAATGAAGGTCTTACAGGTTTGGAACGATATGAGGGTGAGTAATTAATAACATAATTTTTATTTTGGGGTAAACTATCCCTTTATATTACAAAAGTACCCCAAAGTAACTTTCCTTTTATTTATGATACACTTTGGGAAGTAATTGCTAAATGTCATGTGAGACTTTCTAAATCGAGAATAATTTATTCCACACTTCAGAAGTGCTCAGGGGGAAAAATTAGATGAAAAAGAGTCGAGCACGGTCAAATTTCTGTGGCTGTGAAACTGATAGCGCTCCTAATCTCACAATCGCTTTGTCAGCATTAGTCAGAAGCCTCAGACATGCTTTAATGTTTCAATGTGCATTTGGAGCTGAAACAATAGTGTTACTCATGCATGAAGCACTTACCAGAACCTGCTAGCCTGAGCATTTACCACAACAGCACATGTGAGAGAAACTTTTGTGCACCTAACAAAATCTAAAAACTTCCAACCCGCCTGAAAAAAAACTAAAACTTAACATGTGAAGCTAGGACAAAAAAAAAAAGCTTGGGTATTAGTACTACATGTGTCATCCTTATGCCATATGAATGAGGATGTGACAGCCGAAAAAGCAAATCCTATTCAAATGACATAACAACCAGCTAGTTGAAACCGCACAAGACCGATTTCTGGAAACAAACTTGTTTCCTTCATAAGCTGAGAAATTCTGTCATGCAGGTTAGTGCAAAGTACATGATGGAAAGTGTAAGTTGCAACGTGTTTCATTAACACCTTCATGGAACACATTCTGTCATGGGATGAGCATGAGACCGATATCCAGGCTGAGACAAATAAATCACATTTGCTTTGCTCTACTATCGCACTTCACCCTCATATGGGTGACAGATTAGGCTAATACAGCTGCTGTAAAAACTATCCAAGCATCAGTGAAGAAATTAATATTTGGTGTGATGCTTCAAGTGAGATGAAACTTTCAGCCAAGCGTTCATGACAGAGAGTGTTGAATGATGGGCAGATCTGTAAAGATATGCTGCAGCTTGGTAATTAAGGAGCTATTTTTAAAACATGCATAGTGTTTCTTTAGCAGACTGGTGTGGAGATTTTTTTTGGACTAGTGCTAAAGAGATGCAGCCCCAGACAACATAATTTGTCTTACTGATTAAGCCCTCAATCGCTGCCAAAATGTGAAGAGAAAAAGAGAGAAAATGTGAAAGATAGAGAGAGAAAGAAAGAGAGATGAGAGAGAGAGATGGTCAAAGATGACAATGACTTCAACCATGCAACTGCATAACACATGGTGTCGTTTATATTAGACTTAATTTACATTATGAGTGGGGGAGATTTGCTTACACCTCATTATAAAGCACTTTCCATGGAAACGATATACTTTATAATGTTCGATGACTTTTTTAAAAAAGCATTATGTTTTTAAAGGACTTTTAGATATGTTAAACTATCAAGTAACATAATCTAGCATGAAAAGAAGCAAGTTATAAACACATCAAATTAAGGCTGTCACGATTCTTAAATTCAATTCGAATACTCTATTTTTAAAAAAACCTGCAAATCGGCCCGTGTCAAGTGGTACATTCCTCACGCATTCCGCAGAATCCATGAAACGCATTTTAGACTGCCTTCCAAGGCTGCATGATATATTAAATTTATTAAAAATCAAAAAGCATAATGCTATTTTGAATTCATGAACACTACAATTAAATGAAATAAACATATGCGCTTCAATTATTGAGGTTACCTACGGCTCCGTTCACAACAAATACAGATCCACACTGTTATTATTTCCATGTGTGGAGTGTCTCAGACTCTATCTCTGCATATTATAACGTTCATCCGGGAACGCAACATTCGCCACTTCCTCAGATTTGTAAGGTAAATCATTTTTAAACCTACCCCACAACAGGAGAATACATCATTACCTTTCTCAATATGCTAACTGTTCATCGCGATTTCAAAATAAAAGCTTAAACCCTCACTCTGAGTTTACACATTCTGATGTCCACACATTCAAGAAATTACAGTGGCTGTAGTATTTTTGTCATAAAGAAATGGCCAAATATTAAAAAGAGTACGTCAACATTTGAATTAAATATTGTTTGGTCAATATTAAGGATTAGGTTGCTAAGTAAAGTGTAAAAACACTTTATTATATCAAATGCCTGCAGAGGGTGCCAGCCCATTAGTTCTATTGTTTATAATACATTGTGTATTTTCAGTTTTGTTAAGTAAAACCATATGATTACTTGCTTTTGATACTTTAATTGAACCAATTATTATTGCCTCATTGCTACTATACATGTATTTTAAGTACTTTTAAAGTACCCTGCCGAAAAAAAACAGCTAAAACCTGCCTAAGCTGGTTGGCTGGTTTTAGCTGGTCATCCTATCCAGGCTGGTTTTAGAGGGGTTTTGGCCGCTTCCTCAGCTGGTCAGGCTGGAACAACCAGCTAAAACCAGCTTGACCAGCCTAGCCAGGATGGGAGACCGGCTAAAACCAGCCACTTCCAACAAGCTTAGGCTGGTTTAGCTGTTTTTTTCACCAGGGTATTGTTAGCTTAGGTCTATTTTTATTACTTCCAATATATATATATATATCTAATTACCTATTATAATACCTATTATTATTTCTTTTTTAATACAATTTATAAATGTATTTATTTTCAAAAATATTTATTGCTATTAAATAACAAAAGGCACACATCGGAATTTTAAAGTGTTTTTTTATTTTATTTTATTTTCCTTTTTTTATGTCTCAATTTTTAGCATCAGGACTGTCAAAATGGCAAACCTTACAGAAACTGAACTGGACTGATTTTTTTTTAAATCAACATTATGTTTTCCATAAGAGCGGGCATGGCCATTTGTAAATATGATGGGTTTGGCTTCCGGTCTCATCCGTATCCAGCTATTTTTAGCTGTACGAAACTTGTTTTGCTGGATATTGCAAATTGGTGTGTCTTACCATATTATTTTAATGTATTCTCTTAATTATGAACACACTGGTTTGTAGTGCAAACAGTATTATCGTTTACTACTGTTGTTATTCTTTTTGTTATTTCCCTATAGAGGATAATGAACCGGACGTCTCACCCATAAGCTTACTTCCGTGTTGAATAAGGTGGATATATTTGTGTTATACCGTATTCATGGAAAGTCCCAATAATTGTATGATTTGGGAAATGTATTTCTCCTATTGTTTATGCTGTAATGTCATTGCTTATTTATACAGATTCACTCAGCTGAGGTCTGCGATGCTGTTTCTTATTTATCCAACATAATAGCTTGTCATTTCTACCAGGTGGCCTTTGCGAGAGCAGCGATCGCTGCATACAGATTCTGATTAAATATAGTCTACTTCTAAGAGAAACTGCTCTGTCATCTCTGTGCTTTTTGGATCATATTTCTGGATCATGGCCTAACCTGGAGAACTCTTCATGGCGAAGTCCTCGTCTTGCAACTCAATCAGCACTTTATTTTTTCCAGTAGAGAGAAATGAGAGAGAAACCGATGAGTGTGCAGGAAGTGAAATACATAAAATGGATCCATTTATATATATATATTGAAGTTGAGCACTGCAGAGTTATGCCAAGAGCATAAAACAGGTAATGAGAGAAACACAAAGGGGCGAATTCACTAAACAACTGTGACACTGTAGCAAGCAGTATTTTAGTGCAAAAAAATTCATTCACTAACCACCCAAAATCCAGTTTAACTGTCAGTGTTGCCAGGACAAACATGCTAAATCAACAAAATTTGCACAGGAGTTTGCAGTGTTGCCTGATTTGCAGTTCCTGTAGTGAATCAGATACAAATGCAGTAGCGTGTGCAAATAAACAACACCATCAGCAGATGCAATTCATTCTTAGTGAATTCCCCCCAAAGCATTTTCACCATGGATGAAATATTTTGTGGGGATCAAGCGTCTAAGGGCATATAAACCTCCTCCTAAAGTTGCTGCAACTAAAAAGCCACAAATGGTTCAGCATCAACAAGCATCTTTAGACAATAATACAGTGTTTCACTGCAATTCTCTCCAGACGTGGTTTGAAACATTAAGCCACTTTCATGTGTTTCACCAAGGGGACAAACCTATGAAATACTGATCAGTTTTTCTGTTGGACTGTTTCTTTAAATAGAAACACACAACTGCCATCTTATGAATTCTAATGAATGGTCTGTCACTGACACCATGAGTTGTGCTATGATACATTAAGCAATCCAGTGTAGCATCTGGCTCTGTGCCAGGAAATTACAAACTATTCTTTCTATCTGCTGAAGTCCCACACTGAAGCTTAAAAAAAGGAAAAGAAACCTATGCAAAGCAAGCATTGTAAATTAGTATTGGAACCAGCATATATTTTGCACTCTGAATAACAGTGGAAATAGAGTTTGTATCCCTGTATTCCTGTTTGTGTGTGTGTGCGTAACAACATTCCCTGACCTTCAGAGTTCTGCCGAGAAGCTCCATCTTTCATTCTGAAAGCGTGTTTTGCTTTGTTCCGCTCTGTGAAGCTCAAACTCTTGGTCACTTTGCTGGGACTCTCTTTGACTCCCTCCTCTGCCTTAGGGGTCTTGGCTTCCTTCCCCCCGGTGCTCTTAGAGGGACTGCCTTTCTCTTTCAAGCTGGCCTTACGACTGCACAGCAGACACAATGAAGCACAAAAGACAAACAAAAAAAGCAAAGGAAACAGACAAATCATCCTGAGCCCACACTTATAAGCATTTTTCCAGTGTGGGGACAGAAATAATTCCCGAAACCATCCAGTGCTAAAAAGAAAATACTCAGTAAATTACATTAATGACCACACACAGCAATAAAGTAATTTTGTATGTCTAGCCTTCAGTGACATTTCTATTTTAGACATAAATCTCACTTTTTTTGTAAGATTTATGCATTAAACAATAAAAATCATGCTAATCAGGTTTAAAAAAAAAAAAAAAAAAAAAAATCTAATTCAGGATATATTCTCTGAAAACAACTTTAAGGTCACTGCACACTGAAGTCCGAAATTTTCGTATGCGTTTTTTCGTATTCGTTATTCTAAAAATTTGTCACGCACAGAAACCTTGCACACTCAGTCCGACGCGTATTAATTCAACCGTTGCAGAAAAATTCGCAAAACAATACCCAATGACATCTTCAAGCAGTGAGGATGATTTTGTTGTCGACTCTCTTCTTAAAAGAGAACAAGAAAAGACATATTGGGTCCATCCAATTATAAGATATAGAGAGGAAGGAGAGAATACTTTTTGTGCGCACCTCCTTAAGGAGCTGCGGGATTATTCCGTGCGATTCAAAGTTTATTTTAGGATGTCAGTAAACTCTGATGGTTTGCTAACATTACTGGAGCCACATTTTATGAAAAAGACCACTCATTTCTGTGAACTCAGTGTTTAAGGACCTTTACAGTGCTTTGTGATGCGAGACGAAGTGGATGAACTTGTCAGACGCAATTCTGGATTTTGGCGTTCGCTTGTACGGTGGTTCTGATCTGTCAAAAGACCTCTTAAAATGCTTGCTACGGATGCAAAAAACACAGAAAATCAAACCCGATTCGATTTTTTTATGATTGACAAAAGTTTCGGAGACAGTGTGTAAACGTGATTGACATAACGTGAGGTCGTATTTATTTTTTAATGTGCGAAAATTTCGGACTCAGTGTGCAATGACCTTTAATGTATATATATATATATATATATAAATATATATAAAATATAATTTTATACAATTTAACTCAAAAGTTTACATACACCTTGCAGAATCTGCAAAATGTTAATTATTTTACCAAAATAAGAGGGATCATACAAAATGCATGTTATTGTTTATTTAGTA
>JAHKKF010517690.1:0-10005 GCA_019740295.1 Labeo calbasu | reverse complement strand
AGAATCTGCAAAATGTTAATTATTTTACCAAAATAAGAGGGATCATACAAAATGCATGTTATTGTTTATTTAGTACTGACCTGAATAAGATATTTCATATAAAAGATGTTTACATCTAGTCCACAAAAGAACATAATTGTTGAATTTATAAAAATGACCCCGTTGAAATGTTTACATACACTTGATTCTTAATACTGTTTTGTAACCTGAATGATCCACAGATGTGTTTTTTTTTTAATTAGTGATAGTTGTTAATGAGTCTCTTGTTTGTCCTGAACAGCTAAACTGCCTGCTGTTCTTCAGAAAAATCCTTCAGGTCCCACAAATTCTTTGGTTTTTTGACATTTTTGTGTATTTTAACCCTTTCCAACAACAACTGTATGATTTTGAGATCTATCTTTCCACACTAAGGACAACTGAGGGACTCATATGCAACTATTACAGAAGGTTCAAACACTCACTGATGCTCCAGAAGGAAAAATGAAGCATTAAGAGCAAGGGGTGAAAACTTTTGAACAGAATGAAAATGTGTACATTTTTCTTATTTTGCTGAAATATCAGATTTTTTTCATTTAGTACTGCCCTTCAGAAGCTACAGAAGCTACTTACATGTTTCCCAAAAGACAAAATAAGCCTCTTAATGCATTCTGCTTCCTTCAGAAACATCAGTGAGCGCACTGTTTGATTTAGTGAAAATCAAACAGTCATTGTTTCAAATACACAAAAATGCTGAAAAACCAAAGAATTTGTGGGACCTGAAGGATTTTTCACTAACTATCACTAAACACACACAAAGAAAAAACAGTATTAAGAATCAAGCGTATGTAAACTTTTGAACGGGGTCATTTATATAAATGTGAAACATCTTATTCAGGTCAGTACTAAATAAACAACAACATGCATTTTGTATGATCTCTTATATTTTAGTAAAATAATTAACATTTTGCAGATTCTAACATTTAAACTAAGAAAATCTAAAAAAAAATTAAAAATACACATATATATATATATATATATATATATATATATATATATATATATATGCAGATGGATTTCATCAAATAAAAATGGATACACAGCTAAATTTACTAGCTTATAAAAATAACAACACAGTTACACATTTACTCATATGTAAACGTCACTATAAAAAGTTCAGCTGAAGCCACCAAAAAGAAAACACTAAAATGTAATAAACAGTCAAATAAATAATTAAAAAGAATACAGATATGTAAAAATTTCTAAGATTACTGAAACATGTGACCATTAGACACTGTAAGCAATTTCACAACTGTACATTAAAACACATTTTAATTCCTTAGCAAACACTGAATGTATCGTTTCTGCATTCTTTTACTTTAATAAAGATCAGACTTACATGGGCAAAGATATGGATAATGGTGCTTCTCAGTCATGCAATGCAATCCACAACTTCTGGGTGCAACAGCAGACCCACATGCTGCCACAGCGGAAACTTTTGAACAACAAAGCAATGAAAAACATGCATGTTGTCGGGCATGCTGAAAAAACACACAACTGTTAAACATTTAACACCTTTTAAAAACCAGCCAAATTAATAAATGAAAAAGTGAGAGACCCCAATAAAGCACAAGGCAGCTTGCAGAGGGGGCGGTCTCGTGGGATTGAGGTAAAAAGCGATGGGGAAGTGCCGCCAGGTGCTAAGTGGGAAAGTTGATCCGCAAGCAAAACTCTCTCACAAAGCTAAACAAATGTCTGCTTCTCTGGTTGGAACAAGACAACATTTTTAGATGCTGGAGAGCAGAACATTTCTCAGCCCACCTGAGCTGACGAGAGATTAAAATACTTCAATACGAATATGCACTATGCTGTATGTCTGAAAAATATGTTGGAATATTTCACTTGAGCTGATGATGGTACACACTGAAGGAATATGTTTAGAAACGGGGGGAAAATCAAAGTCAGGAAGGAAAGAGAAGATTCAAATGCTGGAGAGAGAGATCTGGGCGTGCAGACGTTAGTATCTGTGTGCAACGGTACCTATTGCTTCTCGGGCAGCACCCACACAGGGTGTCTTTGTGTGAAATCTCACTACTGCAAATGTGGTTGGAGTGGGTCATGAGAGAGAAAAGATTATACAAGCAGTGGTCAAAAATGGTTTAGGCCATGTCCAAGTGTGGGACCTAAAATGAGACGTATTCCCCCTAAAACCCCTCAAAACAGCCAACAGAGTTTGAGCTAGTTGTTGTTACACTGAATGAAATGAACTAAATGAGTCACAGGTTGCACTTGATTTTACAGGATTACAACAGCGGCAGGTCTTTTACAGGGCAGAAACCAAAAAAACAAAAAAACATTTTTTCCTTAACGAGATGTTTCAACATTAATATCTTTGAACTTCTTTGATTATACTGTGCCAGTATGATACTGACTCTCCCTGTAAAACACCATTTGAAGATACTGTAGCATAAAGTGCAACCAGATTGTCTCTGAATAACATTTGTGATTTCAAATGACTTTAAACACAGCAATATGGGCTGTTTTCTCATTTGAAGAATGATGATGGTGCTCTGAAACTATGATTATCTATGTGTTTGAATGAGTGTGTGACTGACGTGATTTGGGAATACTCAAGTATTTATGAGAAAATTCATGACAACAAACCTTGGAGTGACTTCATGCTGGGAGTCCTTCCTTTAAAAAGAGAGAAGAATGTGATGTTGAAAGCAGTAAAACATTAGATTAAAGCAGGCAACACCACAAACAAACATTTTAAACAAGAATAACGTTCACAAATACAGTGGAGGTCAAAAGCCTGAGAGGACTACTGCCTTTTATAATTTAATTTTTTCCATTCTTTTCTAAAATAGGGTTTTATTATTATATTATCAGCATAATTTGAGTGAAAATCATCAGCATTTCAGCCACATAAACAACAAGTTTGTGTAAAGCATGATGTGATCCAATGAGCACTGGAAGAAAAAACATCTGACAGTGTGTACAAAGAGTCACATGATCAATCATTTTGATTAATGAGCAACAAATAGTGGTGAATCAGAAGAATTTTTTGTGTTGCACAAGATTTAAAACATTTGATTATTTACAGTTTCAAATAAAAATCTATATTTTCAATGTGCTCTCAGACTTTAGACCCCTTTGAAATATGGTAATTCTAATTTTATTTACATTCAAATTTTAATATTTAAAATGCTAATTAGTAAAATGACCAAACCTGAAACCAGATTTTCCCTTTAGGCTTCTTAAAATGTCGAGCTGATTTACAGGAGGGATGAGTCTTTATGCAGAGGCAGAACAGAGAAAAGACTTTTAAAATGGTTAACAACAGCATGAAGAGAGTGTTACTGTTCGTTAAAATATGTTAGAAATATTCAAAAACACTACTGACAATTAATATAAACATGAAAACAGCATACTGACAAACAAACAAAGAAACGGGTCATTAAAATATAGTGGTCTACAAGATGACTGACTACCTGTACATTGGAACCGACACAGTCTGCTCATAAAAGTCCCATGTGGACAACAGGTCTGTCCGTGAAAGATTTGTAGCATAAAATCTCCAAGCTGCCTGAAGTGGCAGAAAAAAAAATGACTGAAATTAACTTCTAAGTTAGAAAATGACTTCCATAGTAATAAATTACTGTAAGCAGTAACCACCAACATTTTAAGCCATCTAAATCAAAGAAAACCTGATTAGAGTTAAAGTTGAAAGATGATCCTCAATATATCATTATAAAAGGAATAGGTCATCCAAAAATAAAAATTCTGTCATTAATTTCTCACCCTCATGCCGTTTCAAACTCATAACACCTTCATTCATTTTCGGAAGACAAATTAAGATATTTTTTAAGAAATCCGAGAGCTTTCTGACCCTGCATAGACAGCAATGCAACGGACACGTTCATGGCCCAGAAAGGTAGTAAGGACTTCGATAAAATGTGAGAAAAAAAAAAGAAATTTTAGTTCTACATGTTCTAACGAGTAATATTGTTTCAAATCAAGAAACAGGTTTATGTTGCCTCATAATATTAATAATAAAATTTTTTTTGTCTCTTAGATCATGACAATCACAGTTAAAACCACAAATATAGCACCTCAACACCATGCTAAGAATGTAATATGGTTTCTATGAATTTGTATGAAAAAAATAGTCAGTTATACATTTATTATAAATGCATAAACACTATAGCGTAATCACAAAAATACTGTAAATATATTCCATTACTCCTTCAATATATTTAATACACGTCTACATTAATAATATAATAAAATTCGACACAAATACCCACATTTATGACACAACACCATGGTGCAGTTTGTGCAACTACAGTAAATCTTTGGTAAATGATGACGATTTGTAGGTTAAAAAGCCTTCCGACTGTCTCATTGCGCATAGTGTTCCCAAAAGCATTGTTAGCACTGTATGGCAGCAAGTTCCGTCGTTACCAGCATAGTTCAACGATTTGGTGTTTCCCGCAACCATAGTTAAAACGAACATTCGCAAACAGCGTCACAAACGCTGTGGTTGGAACTACAACTCTCGGCCTGTGGTTAGAAGCATAGTTCCTTGTTAGTAAGACATATGGGCTCAATAAATTATGCTCTTGGGCACAATAAGCAAGCTAACATGCAGTGGAGTCTATATCTTTCACTCGATCTAAATATAAATGCATGGGAAATGGGTAAAGTGAATTGTAAACCTGCGCCTGTGGTCAGGAGGAGAGTCAGATATGCTTGTGTGTGCGAATGGTTAGTAAAAGATTAATAATATTAAGATATGAAGAAACATATAAATAGATACAGGGTGAATTCACTCGATGCTAAATGCCACACGTTTCGACACATGAGCTATGAACGCAGCGTAGCTGCTTACTTAGCTGTTTGATTAAACAGCACACACACTCTATCAGCACGGTTTAGCATGGTTGTCTAACCGTGCCGAGAATTCCGGGCCGAGAACGGTTTGTAATCGTGTCGTACCAGGCTCAGGCGGGAACACAACTGGAACTGTACCTGACCGTTCTAAGAACCGTTTGGCCCGACAGTGAAAAAGAGGCTATAGTATCGAACATTTATTAATAACTTATCGAGGAAATTTATATTGCGCGATAATTATCGTTGTCGATTTATCGCCCAGCCCTAGATGTCACAGACTATTTTATCGATGTCCTTACTACTTTTCTGGGCCTTGAACGTATCAGTTGCATTGGCGTCTATGGAAGGTCAGAAAGCTCTTGGAAATAATTAAAAATATCTTAATTTGCGTTCCAAAGATGAACGAAGGTCTTATGGGTTTGGAACGACATGAGGGTTTTTTCAGAAACAATCCCATAGCAAGGTCAACATCAACTAAACATGGTATTAGTAGTCTAACTGAAAGATATTAGTAAGCACATTCATAGACACCAGAAAGGTTCACAATGTTAATTTACTTGAATGTTTCTGGTTTGAATTACAGTAGAATTGTAAGTCTGACCTGGATAAGAGCCGCAGCAGGGTTACGACGCTTCTCAAAATGTTTCTGTCTGTGCTGCTCTTGAACCTTTAAAGCAAATCCTGAGCCCAGGATACCCTACAACAGAGAAAACAGTGCAGAAATACAACTGTACATGAGCCATGTCTGAAGTCAGGCACTGGAGATCCTCAACACGTCATTTTGTTTTGAACTCACCGCAGGAAGAGCGAAAAAAGCTACGCCGATCAGACTGAATGTGGCAGCAATTAGACGGCCATTCCATGTTACAGGGAACTTGTCACCATAACCGATAGTTGTAAGAGTGACCTAGAGAATAAAAATAATATAACCTAGTAAGGCTCTAGGATGATCATGTAGAGGTTATAAATTCAATCCCATGTTGGAAACTTGTCTCCTTGAGACCAGTTTATGGAGTAATGCCCACAATTAGTTTACTATAAGTTACTTTGAAATGAGCTGAGCCTAAGAAGAGCTGCCAGTTCTTTTATGGCACTGGTCCATTTGCGAAATGGATCTTTGAGCAGCATCTTGTTTCACTGTGTCGTATCATCTCATTTTATCTGATTAGATTGAGGCTGCAGGCTACTGTGGATCTGAATGAAGCTGTAGCACTTACCAGCCCCCACCAGAGGGCGTCTGCGTAGGTCTCGAACATCTCTGCATTGTCATCCTTCTCCACTGAGTACACCAAGAAAGATGCCAGGATAAGACAAAGGAATCCAATATACCACGCCGTAATGAGTTCCTACATTTAGGGATTCAAAAATGTTAGGAAAATCAAGAACATCTGATGCACTCTCAACCTAAAATAAAACACGCAACGGCATGCAATGCTAAGATTAGATGTATTTTCAAACTGCTCCATGGATCCGTACATCAAAAAGTATAAATATGTCTTTTAGTCTATATCCTTTAATTTGACACCATGTAATGTTTTTGAAAAAAAGTTTTTAATGCTCAGCACAGCATCATTTATAATCAAAAACAGTATAAAGAGTAATATTGTGAAATATTATTAAAAATTAGTTTTCTAATTAAATATATTTAAAGGTAATTTATTCCTGTAATGGCAAAATTGATTTTTTTCGGCCATTATTCCAGTCTTCAGTGTCACAGAATGATTTCCTATTAGAATGATTTCCTTCAGAAATCATTCTAATATGCTGATTTTATAATCAAGAAACACATTTTATTACATCAAAGTTAAAAACAGCTGTCCTGCTTTTTTTTTTAAAGATTCTTTAGTGAATAAAATGTTTAAAAGAACAGATTTTAAAATTAATATTTTGTAACATATATTTTAACATAAAAAATCAAAAGCAATGTTTATGATGTAAATTACAAAGACTATTTTAAATGGTCCTGTCCCAGCTTCTTATTCAATAAATCTCTGAATACAGCAAAGAAATGTTCTTTTAAAGCATTTCACAAGGTGCTTAAGGCCACTGAATAGTTTTAATAGCTGCAGACTAAACGGAAAGATACAGTTTCTCCAGTAATAGAAACTAATGAATAATAATGAATTTGCTGCCCACTGACCCAAATGGCAGACTGGTGGAAATATGCTCACTCAGTAACCTACTTAATGTGAACTTTAGCAATCTCTGTGTTCAATTAGTACAAATTTACTATCCATTCAGCAAAGAAATCCATTCCTGAACTTTTAAGTGGACTCAACCCTCTTTTTATTTGTGATATACTCTCTGATATACTCTCTCAGTCTAAGAATGCAGGCATGTTACTGGTTACCTTGCTGTGTGCGTAAACAACAGATCCCAGGAGCTTCCATGTGCCGCCGCGGCGATCCATACGTAGCATTCGAAGGATCTGAAGAAACCTCAGACTCCGAATGGCGGAGGTGGCAAAAACATTTCCCTGTGAGCCAGCGGCCAGCACAGACACCGAGGCAAAAAGAACCATGATATCTGCAGAACAAGAGTGTATATTAATTATCAGATGAACTCCTCTAGATGACTGTCATCCTTTAAGTCATTAGAAAGGAAATGTTTCTAATTCTCTCTTGCTTCTTCCTCATTTTTCACATAATGCACTCAAGGATGATGACAGTATAATTGGGCTTTATCTTTCAGCTGGGATCTGAAAATCAAATAGATATTTTCCATATAGAATTCCGAATCAAACTGCTTCTTAAAGGGACAGATCACCAAAAATCATTATTCTGTCAACATTTACTCACCCTCATGACTTCTTTCTTTAATAAAACAAAAGACAGATGTTGAATAATGTTATCTATTTGTGTTCAACATCAGGGTGGTTAAATGCTGGCAGAATTTTCATTTTTGCATGAATTATTCCCGTAATGTAATTGGAATCAGTCTCATATTCACTGGCATTATGCATTATTTTAAATCATGCGCTAATGGAGTTCACATTATTCTCCTGTATGTAATAAGTGTCATAATTCAGAGAGTTTTCTCATTTACTGCCCCAGAAAAAGTTGGCAAAGCAGATTTTATTGTCTCTTGAGCAGAAAGAATAGCAAGAGAGAGAGAGAGAGAGAGAGGGAGGAAAAATGCATTAGAGAAGAAAATCAGAACAGACAAAAAAAAAAAAAAGATTTTCTAACCGATGATACAGAAGGGTTTGCGAGCAAATCTCAGCCTTCCTCTCCATCCTCTGTAGCGACAGCAGCACCCAGCTGCCCAAATCCGCACAATATATTCCACACCAAACACCACGATTGTCACAATTTCCTGGACAGACAGCACACACATCCACTTATTGACATTTATTTGTGCTGCGAAAATATTCATACCCCTTCATTTTATGTTGCTGCCTTATGTTAAACTGCTTTAAATGACATTTTCCCACATTAATCTACACTCCATACACCACAATGGCAAAACAAGAAACAGGTTTTTAACATCTTTGCAAATTTATTTAAAATAAAAAACTTAAATAAATACCATTAAATACCATTGCATAAGTATTCAAACCCTTGCTTTTAGATGTTTCTATGGAGCTAACCTGTGGAAAATTCAATTGAATGGGTATGATTTAAAAAGGCACATACATTTAAATTAAAGCTGAAAATGCATATCAGAGCAAAAATAAAGCCCTAAAGTAAAAAAAAAACTGCATGTAGAGCTCTGAAACAGGATTGTGTCAAAACACACATCTGGGGAAGAATTAAGAAAAAATTCTGCTGCATTGAAGGTTCACAGAAGCATATACTGTAGTTATAATATAATATAATATAATATAACATAACATAAAAGTCAAGTCGTTAACAAATGAGATAAACAAAACATTACAAGTATACTTATTATTAAAAATAGCCTAAACTACTAATCAAAAACAGACATAACAGCATGTCTAAGCTTTTTAATGTTAAAAGAGCAGTATGCAAGTGCTTGATGGCTACTGTTACACTGACCCCAACAGATCTATAAAGTGTCATGTTCACAGCAATTCACATCACCACTGGATAATGTCCTACCTGTCACGTTCTGTTAGTATGTGGAACAGGATCTACTGTGATCTACAGTGTCTACAATGTGCACACACAAGCTTGAAGCATTTGATATAACAACCTGACAGCATCACTAGCATGAATCAGCTTCTTCCTGTAAATCATGTTAAATGAGAATCAGATACGAACCAGGATGTACAAGGCACTCTCAGAGCTTTTCTTGTATTCTTTGATCGTTGCGAACACTGACAGAACCAGGCAGGAAAACACCAGCAGAAACCTGCAAGACAGGACAGTAGAGAATCGGATTTCTCTCACATGGGATATCAAAGCATATGAACAAGCTCTAACAGATAGGTTTCAGTATTAGAAGTTATTCATTGATATAATTTGTTTTGGACAGAGCAGTCGATGCATATTCATGAAGGACACTGAGTTTAGGAACTTAATTGGAATTGGGTCCTCTTGGGCCTATCATTGACTTTGTGATCTATAAGGAAAAATACTGGCTTGAGAGAGGCAAGAATCCTTGGAGAGTTCCTGACATTCTGCAGTTAAACTCAGAGATAAATCCCTGAAGAGAGAGAAGGAGAGTGAAGTGAAATGAGACTAAAATAGCTGAAAGTCTCATTAGCATAAAACCTCTCTGGGCCTCACACCCATACAATGAGTGAGTGAGGAAAAAAACAAAACAATGACAGATAAAAAACACTGACATAAAACTCTGGGTGGAACCTGAAATAGGCTGAGTCTGAATTGACATCCAAATCCAGCAGGAGACTTCCAAAACAATTTTACTGCAGTGATTTTGCCCTGATTCACACCATTAGAGAGGTGATTTGTGAGATGTGGCGCTGTGTGATAAAGTTAAATGTCAAGGAATCTCAACCGTCACACAATCAATGAAAACACTCAAATAACTGCTTCTTCAATAAGTAGAAAAAAATATATTCAGAGAGGAAGTCAGCCAGAGATGATGAGGGTGACAATGGAACTAAAGCAGGTCAAGTTAAATTTTATTTTCCATATAGCGCCAGATCACAACAAAAGTCATTCAAGGTTACCTTTCCTATAGAACAGGTCTTGTGTTTCCTATAGA
>JAHKKF010517684.1:0-45452 GCA_019740295.1 Labeo calbasu | reverse complement strand
ACGCCTGAGTGTCTTTTACACCTAGAGAATTGCGTTTTGATATATATCCCCTGATTTTAATTTGCATTTACCTTTCATATATGCAAGCGCTGTAAATTAAGTTCATTTTTGTTTGAAAATTATAAAACACAGTGTGAAATTCTTATAGACAATAATCTGAGGGCTCAGTGACCATTCAATGACCCCGGGGTTTTCTTTTGAGGGTCAGGTCAATGCAAAGTCGCATCTCTCATTTTCTCATATTAACAACAATAGAAACATTATTATTATTATTATTATTACTATTATTATTAAAGTTGCTGTTATTATAATAATTTTGGAATAATTAATATAGGTCAGTTCTGTTTTTTTTTTTATTAGAAGTGTTTTCTATTTTCACGAACTCTCTATTCGTTAATTTGCTCTTTTAGTTTCTTGCTTAAGAACGGAATGTTAAATTAAGTTTGATTGTCAAGAGCTTTAATATTTCTGTCAATAAATAGGCTAACTCAATGAATAAACAAATGTATCACTTCAGTAATTATAATAATACTAGATCCTGTGTCTCTTTTATACAAATTTAAATAACATTTCAGTTCTCAATATTTTATAAGTCCCCTTAAAAACACGGCCCGACGATTAAATATCGCAAAATACGAACATATTGTATAACGAACATGTCTGTTTCTTGACATTTCTTCAACGTTTCTTGATATTATTTATTTCTTTTGTAACCCGTTTTTGTTATTGACGTACCGACACTGCAAAGAATATAATCGCATTTATGTTTTCACAGTCACGAGTCCTGCTGCTTAAATCTGGCGATTAGAGACGGAACAGGGTGGCATTCAAATCTCGGAATAGAAATTTTAGATTGATTTGCGTTTATCTCCTCTAATTCTTTCTTCTGTTTATTTATAATTTAAAATAATATGTTTTTTTCGAATGCTAATTTTATTTAGTTTTACTTTTTTATAAAATGTTTGAAAACGTTTTGAAAAACTGTTTAGATAAACGTATCGAGTTGTGAACTGTTTTTCAACAGTGCAATAATGCATAATAAATATATTTATATTATTAAATTCATAAAAATGGCACAGAGGGCCCTCTTCTGCGTTGATACTTTTTCTTCACTTCAGCGTGAGGACAAGTCGATAGTGCACATTATTTTCAGTGCATTCACAGGTGTGCCCATGTCCGACAATGTAGAAAAATCTTATACATTTAAAAGAAAGTAATCTTTCTTTTGATATTATTAATATGTAGGCCTACATCTAAGTTAATACTTTGCATTGCTTTATAAAGTATATTAAAACGATTATCGTTCTGAACATCAACAAACAAACACGCGTCGCGCCTTAGGAAGAAGGACTTACGCACCCAGGAGACCAGGAGATATTTAGGCTCCATGCAGACTCACACGCAACCCCCATGTTCAGGTGGATTTAAGGTAAAGGTGAAGCTCAACAAGACCGTTGTGAGGGTGGAAAAAAGACGCGCTCTCTGTACTTTTAAATTTTTTAAATTAACTTTAAGAAAAAATATATGGTGTTTTTAAACACAGTATGCCAATGGGTCCTTGAAGATATTTCTGTGCTCTATGGACAACTGTTTGGTCATGCCTTTATAGCTGTATTTGTGAGTGTGTGAATGAGAGAGAGAGAGGGAGAGAGAGAGAGCGAGAGTGGGAGTGGGAGGGAGGAAATGACTGAAGATATCTGAAGTCTACCTAAACGTGATGCCTGGCCTTCATATCTGTTATTAAGACTTTTTGTTCGTTACTTTGCTCTACTGGCTCACTCGACACTTTGTAGGCTACAGGCTGATGGGGTCAGACTGACACATCCTTGTCGATTGTTTAGATGATTTAATCGATGTTCTCTCTTTTTTTTCCCCTGTCCTCCGTTTCCCTTCGATAAACTAACAGGTCAATAGGGTTGTCATCACGAATGACGGTGACAGCATTGCGCATCTTCTTTCGAGGATAAACATGCTTATCATGTGCCAATATAGCCTCGTCCCTAAGGAGGAAACCATGCGCAGATGCATATATCAGTTAAAAAGCCGGAGAGCGAGTTATCCATAGACTGAGACTATGCAAACAAGCAAATCGATGAATCAAACTTAACAGTACGGCCAAAAAAAAAAAGCTAAACGTTATATAAATAACTTGTAGATTATTTAAAGTTAGACACCATCAAGAGTAAAACACAAGTGTTCAAATAAATTGTAATTAAGAGAAATTTTAATTCACACATTTAATTCACCCGTATCTTGATCGTTTGCTAAAGCATGTTTCTAAAGGAGACTGGAGTCTTCATCTTTGACTGATAAAACTCAGTACGAACAGATGACAACTTTAAAGAGTTGCGCATCATGTTGCAAAACTCACAACACATACACAACATCAGGGTTAACACTAAGCACTGTCCAGAAAAGTTGTCAGCATGTTTAAACCATCCTTTGGCGAAAAGTACAATTGATTCGACTCTCTTAATAATACAACCTTTAAATATATTGCACTATTTTTCTTGGTTCTTGAGGTAGGCATTTTGACAAGTGGTGCAAGTCTGACCATAGACGTGTAAAAGTGCAGCATTTGCTCTTACTGTGCGCGAAAATGCACAACCAACATATTTCTAGGTGCTTGACAAGGTGCCCAAGACAAATAACAGTCATTTCACAATAACACAAAGTAGCACAGGTAAATACTGAGTGGTCAAAATCTCTAAGTTGGGCACTGGTCTCTGTATGACACTTTACTGATGTCACATGAAGATTTTGACAATAACCTTGACACGAGAGTCACTAACAGTACTGCAATATCATTAACAGGTTGTCAGAACAAACGTGAGAGCCTTTTAATTTGAGGAGTAGGCATCAACAGCTGGGGAAGTTGGAGAGGGAGTAGGTGGTGCGGAGAGCGACTTTTCGGATGCGTCCTCCTGTTTTTCGTGACCATCCTTCGTTTCGGACTGAGATTTGGGCAAAAGACCTTCCTTTTCTCGCTTCTTTTGCTTCATGCGCCGATTTTGGAACCAAATCTTCACCTGAGTCTCGTTCAGTTGGAGCGCAGCAGCGATCTCCACCCGCCTTGCGCGGGTCAAGTACTTATTGAAATGAAACTCCTTTTCAAGCTCTGTCAGCTGTTTTGTAGTAAAATTGGTGCGTACAGTGTTTGGCTGCCCACCAAATCCATACTCTCCAGCTTTCCCTGAAGAGAGACGATAAATAGATGAATAAATGAGTGTGTGCATGCATAATCTTGACTTAATTATATCACACAGGTTTTCCAGACTTTTACACCCGGGCGTTCGAAAGGCACTATTAAGTTAGTACTTGTTTTCTTTTCAGTCGTAGCATAAACACTGTATCTTGTAGTCACTCACCTGTTTTTGGCGGGTTCCGTTTAACCTTCATCCAGTCAAATGTCTGCCCTGTTGACACGCCATCTGACAGAGGTGAACAACACGAATCGTGATGAGCCACATGCAGAGGGGATAGCGGATTTGAGCAGCCCGCCACAAACGTAAGGTTTGCCTGATCCGAACTATTACCATATGTGGCTGAGGCGTACTGGAACTGGCCATGGAGGTGAACGTTACCGCTACTGTAACCATGGCGATGGTGACGGTGCTGCACAACCGTAGAGGAAATATTTCCAGAGTACACTAACGGGCCGCACTGGGGAAAGCTCACAGACGAGTCCACATCCTGATTTAGGGCGTAGTGACTGTATCCGGCGCAAAAACTTTGAGTCCCGTAACTTGGATGGGCGCTGTAGGTAATTGACAGAGTCCCGGGGGACTGGTACGAGCCGGCTTGATGTGGCTGAGGGTTAATTGCGTCTTGTGATGATCTACTGGACATGTACCGCTCGTCCCCACTGCAGCTGTTTACCCTAACAGCACAGGATGACTGGAATGTTGAAAGTCCGTGGTCGCCATGAAACGCTCTGACTGAGCAGGAGCCCCCGCCACCTCCATCTCCACCACCACTTATGGCCGAGAAATCTAGGAATGTGCTCATTGTGGCATCTTCCTGGGCGTCTTTGCGCGTGGCTGCCACACTGACAGATCTTTGGGCCCGGGGACTGATTAACGTCGCACCACTCACCCGGGGTTGAGCCGAGCCACCCTTCTGCCTTCTTCAATCAGTCGTGGATTGGGGGGTGCCCGCGCGCCAGTGATATGAATGACCACTGACAGTCACGTGGGCTGGGTCAGCCAGTGATCAGTTGTTCTGTCTCATCTTGATCTTAAGTGGCCTTGCACTGACAGGTTGTCGTTAAAGACCAGGCTTATGTAAATGCCGACCTCTTGTCGATCAACGTGACGTAGGCCCACCTTATCCCCCATTGAAAGGATGGATTTGCTGGCAGAGGAGCAAGGAGGGACGTTGTCTCACAGTCAGCATACAGGCAGCAACAACTGGTGTGGGGAAATATGTTGAAGAAATGCGTCAGGTAAGATGAGCTTCAAACCACAGGGAAATACTGTCAAGTGAATGTCTTTCTTCTTCTTCTTCTTCTTCTTCTTCTTCTTCTTCTTCTTCTTTTTCTTCTTCCTCTTCCCCTTATTATTGTATATCATGAGTCAGCTGCGCTGCTTTGTGAGGCTGCTAGGCTGCAGTCATCAGCTTTTCTCAACTTGGACTTGTGAATACAAATGATAGCCTAAACTGGTAATAAAACTGATTGTATTTTTAAAAATATATCTTTTCATTAGAATTGTCTTATTTGATTAAAAACCTGTGCTTAGCCCACTGTAGATGTATTGCTATAAGCCATTTATGTGTACAGCCTATGTAAATTTTATCATTCGGCAAAAATGAAAAGGAACTTTGTCACATATTCGCTAAGAAACAATTGCTTGTTTTGCTGAATAATGTTTTGTAATTAGAGATCACAAAGTGATCAGTTATCACGAGAAAGAGGGTGTGTTTTGCCTAGCCTGTAGTTGAGCAGGGGGGACGTGCGCCCCTTCTGGATGAAAAGGAGTTTTTTTTTAGAGATGTCCAATGTTATTTTTTGTCCTCAAAATGGCGCTTTCCACAAGCTTCTGACGGCCTAGTATTTCTCATCCTCTCTTCTTAATATATCCTTTTTAGACATAGTCCCTGACAAACAAGGCAAGGAAAATATCAGCTGTTGTAAAGCACTTACTGTTTGTTTATTGCGGCTATTCTTCATCTTGTAGCGAGCCAGAATATTAACAGTACAAGTTAGAACCTTAAAACATAGCTAATGCATTTAAGCAAAAACGTGACTACAAATCCGTCATTTGAAGTTTAAAAAGTAGCTAGATCCGCCTAAAGAGTCTTTCAGTCACATTCACATAAGACAATATTTAGGGAAGATGTTTAGAAAGTGTAGATGAGAAATATGTGAGCATAAACATATGCTTTTGTCATTACGATTATAATACTTTTTTATTAATATTAAAATAGCGTTCATAAACCATTTCTATCACGTTATTTCAGTCATGCTAGAAGGACAGGAAAAAAACTTAAAAGAGACTAAGACAAATAGCGTATGCCACGCGCAATGAAATATGTAGTTTATGAGTGTTTTGTGTAATCCTAATGCCGGGTGTTAAAACGCCAATAAAAATGAATTATTATTAACCGTCCACGTGGGTTGTGCTTCACGATCCAAAATCTTCTTAATGATAAACAGTGAGTGAAAACACTTATTTGGGCAGACTTTTCACAGGCAGTGATTGTCTTGGTGCTGTCAGCTTGCTTGAAAGACTGTGATTTATGAGTTCGTTATGGAAAGAAACATCCTCGGCATTTCCCCACGCGGAGCGGAGAAAAGGGTTTGAGACAAAGAGCCTAGCTCTGGCGAAGAAGCCATATTTGAACACGGTTTTGTGACTTAAAAATTTAAATTAAAGATCTGAAAAATGTACCTAGTGGGAATAATTATACAGTTTATATTAATTTGCAATTTCGCCCAAAATGGACAAACTAATATTAATATTAATATTTCTTCAGAAGCTTAAATAAATGTTTAAAATGTTTCCTAAGAAGTACTGTTTTTTTTCATGACATCTAATAATATTGTTTCAGCATGGAGAGCACACAAGTGAGAAACAAGAAATGTAAAATTATCAAATCAATGAACATTTCACACACATTTGTATGACTTTTCTGCACAAACCTTTTGTACCCTTTTGTATCCACAAACCCTTTATTTGTTAAGTGTTATGACTGGTATAATGCATTTACATTGCATATATAGATATCGTTGCTACTGTTTCTAATTTGAGTACATTTAATAATACATAATAAAAATATAAATAATAAAACAATATTGTCTTGACATTTGTAGTTAGAAAGTGTTTATTTATTTTTACAAAAATAAGCAGTATACAACATACTAGATATAAAAATATAAGTAATCTAAACTAATACTTCTGTTTTGGATGCATTAGGCCTATGCATTATGTATTACTAAATACAACGCACAGGGCTTAGCTTACCTTTTGTATGTTATCATAATCGCGTCAGTTAATCACACCCATCTTGCAAATAAAAAAAAGTCAACATTTAAACTCCTGATTTATCCTTCCATTTGTTCACTGATCCATTTTGTTAATCAGTAGTTTGCATTTTGTAAATCAGCTGTAGTCAGAGAGTCCGTAAAGAAATAAAAGTCTGTTGAAACATCATCTGGGCTTTCCAGAGACGTGTAGAGCGCTGGCGAATCTGCATTAGACAGACATGAGTCGGTCGAAAAAAAGTTCAAGTCCTGCACAGACATGTCCATAACATGCGGGGAACCGCAATTGTCCGGACTGGAACTTCGGTTACTATTGCATATTATTGTCCCCTTGCTTAGAGCAGTAGGTGACTGACTGGAAACATCTTTTAAATTTCTTTCCATAAAGCTGTTAGAAAACATCTCAAAAGTTTGCATGTCGTTATCATTACAGGACTGCCCAGAGACTGTTGACAGGTCGTTTTGAAAGGAATTCGACTCTCCATCTACAACGCCCAATCTACCATGACTCAGGCCACAAATGGAAGCGTCCTCGTCGCTCTGTGCACCACTGTCCTCCCCGACAGTTATACTGCTTAGCTCTCCGTGGATGTCTTTAGTCTGGCGTTTATGTTTCATCCGCCGGTTCTGGAACCACACTTTGACCTGGCGTTCCGTAAGGTCGAGCAGCGCGGCTATTTCCACACGGCGTGGTCGGCAAAGGTATTTGTTGTAGTGGAACTCCTTCTCCAGCTCTAAAAGCTGTGTGTTTGTGTATGCTGTTCTCAGGCGGCGCGAACCTCCTTCTCCACCAGACAAACCGCCCTCGGGAAGCTCGGGTGAGCCTGAAAAAATGAGTCCACAACGGAACACACGAACACTTGTTATATCGCTTAGACAAATATATATATATATATACGATATGCGAGCATGACAACACCTAGTATTTGCCTGTTGCAACGTTCATGGTAATCTTCACTGTAACATGTGATAATACAATCTGATTAACTAAAAAGTACTTTTAAAAAATACTGTAGACCGCGAACAGCATCACCAGTGTGTGCGTAGTACCGACTACCATCTTCTAATGAATGTCTGAGCGGCCCCTTGCGCCGCAAGAGTAATCTATCATTCTCCATTACACGTCAGACATTAGAAAGCCCTTACTGATTTAAATTAAGCTAGAGAGTCAAAAAAATTTACAGTAGTGGTAAATGGGTATATTATAATGTAAATAGCATGGAGAGGATAGTGCGGATGTACGGCGATGCTCATATTTTGTCTTAGACATTTAATGACCTTAATTCTTCCCATCTCTCTTCACTTAGGTTTTTCCCAAAACTCACCTTTTGGGGAGAAGCAAATGACTCCCGCTGTAGGAGTCAAGGAGCCGGTTGGTGTAAGAGAACAGTTTCTCTTGTTGGTCTTCTTTTCGCGCATCCACGGGTATTCCGTGGTCAGAGAACTGGCGTACAGTGGGCTTCCCCCATCTAAGCTGTGCCGGGGCCCTGCATGGCGTGGCTGAGTCCCGAGACTCAGGCTTGGGATAGTGTGCTCGAAAGGAGGTAGGATAAGAGGGTGAGGGTTCCTGAGCGCTGAGCTTTTGATTGATGACTTCTGAAATGAGTCGTCAACAGGGGGGAAAGAAGTAAGGCACTCCGCCAGCGATGGCCGACTATTGATGAAACCCGTCTCACGCTCAAACTCGTAATTCATTGTAAACCTGTTGTCTCATGCTCCTAGAGCGCGAGTAGGGAAAGTTTGGCTTCCTTGAAGTCTATGAGTTTTCGCTTTCAAAATAAGCAGGCTGTGTGGAGAAAAAACAACAACATAAAAATATTTTGCAATAATTAATTATGCCCGTGTGGGCTGCTTTCTATTGACAATATTGCATTCAAAAAGAGACCCGGCTGAAATTGGATTGGAAAAGTCATGTCACATGATTACCTTTACCCAATGGCAATTTGGGGTTTATTCAAAAGGATCCAGCTTGACAGATCGATCCGTAGTACTTCCTCGAGCAACTCCTCTCTTAAGAGGGAGGTCAATGTTGTTATGTACATCGGTGTCATTGTGTTCGCTAAAGGCAATAGCACTGAAGCTTCATAGTCAATCTCAAAACCGGTAGCCGGTGCATATAAGAGTTAGAACCTCCCTTTTGCCTGCTGCACAGGCATGTGCATTCTCTCTGTGTATTGGTTTCCTAAAAAATGTGAGGGAATCAGTCTTGCTCCAGTACATTTGCCGAATAAGGGACGCCTGCTACTGACAGATAAGTTTGTTGCTGCTGATGTTGTTGTTAATCTCTCATTTGACCTGAAAAGACAGCTGTTTCAGCCTAGCTCTTTGTACCATTAATACTGCACTTAAATACATCGAAATCACATATCCCCTCCCCCACACGCAAATCTATTGACGTAACGTTCCGCCTATCGATTCGTAAGATACACTGGTTAGACAAAAACGTACAGCTCCATAAAACAAACCTATTTACAGAACATTTTGTAATGTCATCAACGATAGATAATCGCACTGAAATATATCCTAAATGCATTATTATTCTATCAACCCCTATTAAAAATAATTTACAAAATAACGTGCAAGATAAAATGCAGATTCAAAGACTGCATATTTAACTATGAAGGATACACTCTCGCTTGCTGTCTTTTCGATGAGGACCTACGTCGTTCTGAGTAAATATTTGAAGTAAAACGCTTCCTGATACCAGATGTTTTCAACTGGAAGCTTTGTTTCCGAGCATACCCGTAATGTTTGAACAGTGAAGATTAGAGTAAGTACTAAAACCTTAATATCACATAAAGTTTACCTTTGCTCTAGCGTGTTAATATCAAATAATAATTTCACCTCTACTCTAGCTTGTTTCCTAATCTAGCTTTTGCTAAACCGGCATTGTGAAGTCTACTATGAATGTTATTGGCTCTGTGACAAATTGTTTCAGTTGGTAAATCGCTTAGGATAAATCAATGGATGTAAAATGTAAACATAAGTGAAGTTATTTTTGAAACAAAGCAATTGGTGTTTAATATAGATGTTTTGGATTTAGAATAAACTAAAATTAATTTTGTTACATTTTGTTTCGCTCTACACAGGGAGGGGACTTTCTGTGTCTACTAACATTTTAAAAGGTTTTTTTTGCCGGTTTGCGGATATAAGTGGATTATGTTTAAACGTAAGGGAAACTAGTACTTTGGTCGTTTGTAGTTTCAGTGCTTATATACTAAACAAAGAGTTCTAGAAGCATGCGCGCGATCAATCTTACTTGCCAAAAGGTCTGACAGCCTCATGCCCCCACAACACATTTAAACCTTCTAACTCTACGCGAATCAAATCCTGGTAGAAGGAGAGGCTAGAAAGGCTACTTTAGAGAGATTTGCCCGTTTCTCTCGCTTATAATCGCAGACTTAAAGTAACCTGGCATTTTCAGATTTACATACCCACAGACATAGGCTAAATATTTAAGGAGCAATAATTTGCTATTGATGAGAAATTAGTTTCTTTCGTATTGCATTATTTGATCAATTAAAAGAACGCGCTACTTTCGTTGTGATTAAGGCTTAGTATTATAGCACGTTAGGGTACGTTAACACGTAGGGTTCTGGAGTAGCCAAGAAAATAGGTTACTTTGTGGGTGGTGGCACTCATTCCAACTCGGCGAAAACATGGCCTCGTTTTTTTCTATGAAACCCATAACCACATCTTGGGTTAACATGTCTTAAATTGATTAACTTTGTCTCACGCAGGCCCTTGCTAACCTTATGCCATGTGAGAGTACAAGTATTGCATTTATTTATAACATTAAGACGGACAGTAATGTAATTTGATGGGCTAAATATAGGCTAGTGCAAAAAAAAGTATTTTTGTTTGATATTATTGTTGCTTTTTTATTTTATTTTATTATTTTTTTTTACTAGCAATTACCTTTTTAACCAGTGTACTACACAACGAGGTTGCTAATCACAGTCATTTATTTGCTTCTCTAAATTTAGACTTATGTTTTAATCTCGAGTACTGTTACTAATGCCCATGTCTCATAAAGTTTGGACTCAAATGAGGGGTTGCTTAAGAGAATTTTGCGTTGATGTGTGTTTCCTCTCTCTCTTTATTGCTTATGTTGCATATGTATTTTATACATTGCAATGTTGCTGGTCTAAACGAGGGCTGGGCTTGAGCTTTGTTTTAAAGACTTTTTTTTCTCCCACAGGCACTGCTGGAGGCCAGTAGGAGACTGTCACGACAATGGATGGGATTTCTTGCACTTTTCACAAACTGCAAGACTGCAGGAAATGACGGTGTACCATTCATACTCAATACAGCCATCAGTATTAAGTTGTTTCTCTCTTATTTCAAGTGCCTTACAGTTGTTTTACTAATATATAATTTTCTTTTCATTTTCCTTAATTTGAACCAAACAGCGACAGGTGCTGATAATATTACCTGCTTTTTGCTAATTTTCTGATGTTTTTTGTTGTGTAACCCCTCTGCTATGAAGGCAAATACATAAGTTAATTAGTGTCTTTTATTTCTTCAGAAGTGGAGCAGCATGGAATGTATGACATCAAAAAAAGTTTCGAACAAGTAAAAAGTATGAGTATCTGATCGCTGTCTCTTTCGACTGTTTAAGCAACACATGATTAACATTCGCACACATCCATTAATATTCGAACACATTGATCTTTGATGAACAGCTTTGCCTGTTAGCACTTGTTTCAGCACTGACGTAACTGGGAGAATCGCAGGATGCGGTTCCCATTATCTGAAGGATTTGGGCTAAATAACACAATCTACTGTCCATGAAAACAAATAAATACATTTGAAAGACCTAAAAGACACGATCTCACGCTGTATAAGACTGTTGAATAAGAAATCGTGTTCATATGCATCCTTCCTCAAGTGCAAAATGCAAAACAGAAAAGAAATCGTGGACTGAGGAGAATTTTGAAGACTTAAAATTCACATAAAAAAACTACCATAAAACTGTATTCTAATATGTGTTCTCATACCCTGTTTCAGATTTCATCAAAACAATTTAAATAGGCCTACATATTCCCATGATGTCATGACATTTGAGCTTTAAGGAACTTTAATTTCCTTTTCATGTATTAAGTAAAACCAACAATAAAGTCGTTTCACCTGAGGCTACGTCAGGAAAACTATATTAACCAAATATACACAGCTGTAGGTGGCGGAAAACGAAGCCAGACGGAGCGCAAATGTGTGCCGTGGACTGGGAGAGAAATACATTGTATCGGCACTATAGATGCGTGAGTTTGGGCGCTTCCTGAATTCTTCCCTGAGAATAGTGCGGTGTAAGGTCTGTGAATGTGCATGGGTTTGGTTCGCACGTTCCTTGCTGATGGCTGTTTCCCATGGTGATAGCGCCATTGTAGTCTATATTGCCTTGAGGTGGATGCGGTAGATGTGTCAGGCCAAATACTGAGGCCCCCATCCCCACCAAAGAATCCGAGTAGCCTCCACCACCACTGACGTAAACCGGACTACCCTGCACTTGCGTCCCGTAATTGTTGTTGCCTTGAAGATGATGCGTGTCGTATTCCGGCGTGGCTGTGCCAGTCCCCGGATACCGCTTCTGAGGAGGCGGGCAGTTATTCAGAGGAGGTGGATATGACGTAGGAAGGCTGTACGCATTTGGCTGGGGTTTGTTATACGTTGCTGGAGAGGGTGAGTCGTAGGGCACGCTGTTAACCAGAGAATGCATTGAACTTAAATATGCACTCCCACCCCCTCCTCCACCACCAGATGACAGGGTAACGGGACTGTGAGGAGACTGTGCTCCAGGAGAGGGCATCATTCCTAGCCCTTTCTGGTCCTTTTTGTACTTCATCCTGCGATTCTGGAACCATATTTTAATCTGCCTTTCTGTCAGGTTGAGCAGATTTGCCATTTCCACTCTTCGCGGGCGGCAGAGGTATCGGTTGAAGTGGAATTCTTTCTCCAGCTCTACAAGTTGAGCAGAGGTGTATGCAGTACGAGCGCGCTTGGAGGCGGCCGAACCGGGGGGACTCTTGTCTCCAGCGCAGCTCTCTACTGTACGAGGATAAAAAAAGAAAACGTTATTGCGCATGTCCCTGGATGGACCTCACTGTAGGCTACAATATTCATCATGCATTGCTTTTACTGTTGTTTAAAAGACTGAATCACTCAAACCCCTGCTGGTACAGCGTCATACATGTATATAATTTTAAGGATTATAGGGTAATACTATCCGGCTATCACTGGTAAAGCAAGCACATTATAACTGTATCAGAAACATAATAGCATACTTCTTGGTAGGTTAATCAAAAATAGGTCTGTCCGGTAGTAGAACAGAGGAAGGATGAAATGACTAGCCAGCTGTATTGTTTTTCCACAACTGTATTATGACTATTATTTTCCTAGCACTTTGTGTTCGCAGTTTTACAGTAATTAACAAATAAAATTGTTGCCTATGAATGAAAATATGTAACTGTGAAGCAGATTACAGGGGAATGTGCTGGGGTGTCATCGGTGCACAGGATTTGATAAGCTCGGTATTTAACCATCAAATCTGTCCAATTTCCTCCAATAGAACTATCCTTTTTACATGTGGTCCAATGTTTTATAAATAAACAAGACAGTAAACAGCCAATGGAAAGGTGATATAAATGATAAATTCCATGGAGCCAATAGACGCACATTTACATATTTCATTAACCAAAAAAAAAAAAAAAAAAAAAATCCATGTGAACACTAACTCCATAGGCTAGCTAAGATTACCTAAATTATGCTTCATATTCATTTATATCTTATTTTAGAAACATGTTTATATTTAGGCTATTTAATCTAAGGTGCTATAATGTGGTTGATGTAATCACCTGAAATGGTGCTACAGGATTTCTGCTTTGTGTTCTGACGGGATTCCTTCATCCACGGAAAAATGTGTTTTCTTGTGGCTGGCGTTGGAGATGCGTGCCCTGGGTTCTTGCCGGTGGTATCATTGCTCGGAATTTGGTTAAGGGAACTGGGAGAAGATGGTCCGGAAGGGGCAGTAGGGGGCTGGTTGTTGTCGGGGATATCTGGTACTGGGGCTTGTGTCCCGTTACTCCGCTGGCAGCCCTCGGAGATTTCATTGGGTTTGTGCAGGGCTGCAGAGCCACCAGGGGACTGCAGGGAGCAGGCCGGTCGATGGTACTCACTTTCCACATGAAGGGCCTGGAGATATTGCTGCTGATTGGCATCATAACCTAAACCGTTTGCGCTTTGATAGGGGAAGCCACTGTAAATTGCCGAGCCGTCGCAATAGGTCGCTTTTTGCATCTCGCCGTTTCCCAATGTTTATTTCACTTTCTGACAAGGTCCTGACACCTTCGTAGAAGAACATTGGCTCGACGTAGTCACGTGACACCTCTTCGCCAATGGGCTCTACGGGTGAACCTACGGTGAGAGAAGATACCGTGAGCGGGTGAAATAAGGCCTATCCATCTTACTTTTCAAAGCTCAGTTGACACTGTGGCGAGACTGGGAGAGCCGGTCACCACTTACCTTATGGCCAGCTGCAACAATAGCCAACATAACTGAGAACATAATGGCCGCTTAAAGTATTTAAATAAATCACATTATCTAATCAAAATAAGCTATAGGCTATGTTAACACGTTTAAAAAAGCAATACACAAATAAACACATAAAATCAATATTTTCTGTAAAAAAAAAGAGCATTGCGTTAATGTAAATAGGTAGTGTGAACTAATTTAAAGTATTACGGCTATAAAGAAGCAACAACCATTATCGTGAATTCATGCGCCTTTTTTTTGCTTTTTAGCTTATGCAACTTTTTATTTTAATATTATTTTTTTCTGTTCTAAATAGAGGTCAGCATTCAAGTTACTTGCGTCTGATTTTTAGTTCCTAAGGTGTAAAGGTGTTCATGACATTTTAGTCTACATAAATACATGTCCCTGCGTGTATTGTTTGGGTTCGAAAGTTGTAGTAGCAGGAAACCTGAAAAACCGGGCAGACGCGCGTCTCCAAACCACGCCATGATCTCTTCCTCGCCGACCCAAAATAATGGATAATAGTAACTGGCACCGGTAGATGCATGAGGGGTCACCAAGCCGGGAAAATGATATTACCACGGCCCGAGACTGAAGCAGAGCTCGGAAATAACCACTGAAACCTATTATATTTGCCTAGTACATTTTTCCACTCTGAAGTTATATTTAATATTATTGATATATCAACGATAAATACCCTGTTGAATATATCCCACAAGTCGACATGCTTTTATATAATTAAAAACGAAAGGAAGACAAGATCACATAAAAGAAAAGAATCATGATCTACTTGAAGCGCACAATAAAACACATGGAAAGCATAGTCTATTTCAGGAATAGCATTAATAATAGCAAACAAATAACAATGATAATAATAATACTAATACTAATACTACTACTACTAATAATAATAATATACCGATTAACTATTAATCGGCCCAAAATATATATATATATATATATTGAAAAAATCATTTAAAAAACAACATTTATAACCAATAAAAATAGAACTGTGGTAAAATCAGGCCCAAATAGCATACTGAGACCACATAATTGCATAAAACAAAAACCAAGAGGCCTCTTCAATTTCTAGACGACCCATCCATGCTTGACTTCCACTAATTCACTCACTGGCACTATCGTACACATGGAAAGCTAAAAGAAAAGACGCTAAAGCCACAAAGCAGGAGACCCAGCTGCTGCACGGGAGGAATCTGGCTTGACTGTGAGTGAGTGTGTGTATGTGCGAGTATGAACTCTCCCTGAACCGAGATTTCAGTCGCGCGGTCATAAATCACAAACTCGCCATTTAACAGCCATGCGAGAACTCTGCCTCTGTCCCGCTTACCTTCCTCTCTGACGAGCAGCGCGCAGCACGGCGCGAGCTTCTCTCATTCAGCGGCAGAAATCGATCAAACAGCGGTCCAGGGTAAAGCTAAATCGGGAAGACAACAAAGCCAGAGCTGCACTTGCAGGAGTCATGGGACGTATCTGCAGTAAAGCGGCGACTCGATCGTGCTCGAGGACTTAAATTCCTTCCTTCTGTCTTTTTCTTTTTTGACGCAGTATAGCAGCCAAATAACAAAAGTTGTCTCGTGCGCCCTGGTCGTAAAGATTAAGCACCTTCACACATACACACATATTACATACTACTAAATGAACGCCTGTGTTCTCGGACCTATACTAAATGCCACCATGGGCTGCGCTCTAGTGAGTCTTTCGTGTACCACTAACGTGCACAAACTAGTACGTTAACACATACTCATGCACACCCCAGTAAACTCCCTCGAAACAGAGCGTCACCGAAGACAAGAAAAATTATGCAAATGAAGCGCCTTCTCAAGCACAGAAAGCAGTTCCACTCCTTGTGAACACAGACAGGGCGATATACCTACAACTTTATACAATCTATAACTTAGAACTATAGACTATTTGTTAGAAGTTATGTGTCAAATATAAGCTTGATTGTTATTAAACAATTCAAAACTGAAATGCAGATACTACTAAAAGGACTGAAATACTTATATTTTACTGATATATTATTACAGATCGTTTAGGAGATTATTAATCGCAGCAGCAGCAATAAAAAAACAACACCAACGGGTGGGTTTATTCTAATAATTATAATATACTATACTATAACATACTGTAATAATATACTGTAACATTTCAATAAACATTAAATAATTTAATAAATAATTGGTTATAAAGCCTGAATCAAGAACTATCGGCAGTAAAGTAAAGGATGCTTTTTCGCTACACAGAAAAAGGTTGTGAAACTCCCGGACCTCCAAAGTCGCTGGAAACAAAAAGAGAGCCGCGAGCTGAGGACGGGAGGTTATGGATCAAACTCTTCTGCATACGAATGAATTACCAGCATCAGCCTGTGTATTTTCTCGGTCAAACTAGAAGATTTATGTCTTTACGCAGCACGGCAGTAAACACAGAGGCAGATTTCTGTTCTAGCGCTGCCCACTGGATTACAGATTACCAAAGCTAAAAAGAAAAGAGCGGGCGGCGTGGGTTGGTGAGTGGGATTTTAAAAATCCTTGCGTCTGCGATTTTTTGACAATTTCAGCATTTTGGACATTTACGCAATTGTTTCCGTTTTCTTTCATTAAAACGATGACTAAGAGATTTCATTAATGGCGCGGAAACTGCTAGATGAAAATTAGATTAAATGTTCGGCGATTTTCGTAGAACATTCCAAATAGCATATATATAAACATATATAAATAAACTTATTTTATATAGTACATACAATATATATTAATCTGCAATTAATCTGCATTAAATAGCCTAAACCCGTTACAAGACATTTCTCACGTTAGCTCCTGAGCGTTGATCCAACAGACTCCTTCATAATGACAAATTGCACCCCAGAAACGTGGAAAGGAAGAAATCATGGGTCTTCAGTTTTCATGTAGCCTAAGTGTGTGTGTATGCGTGCATGTAGCATGTGTAAGCTTTTGAATAAATGAAATGAGAGTAAATAATATATATAGCAAGACATGGCAGTTGTGTAATGTAATAGAAAGCTCACCTTAAGCAAAACACAGTCTCTCGTAGGCTTGGTGATGGGTCACGTTCATTTATGTGTAGATCTACGGCAAGAAATAAAAGTATTAATTTTTTTTTTGTCTCAACTGCCAGGAGAAATATAGACAGTAGACAGTAATTAATGCAAATGTATCTTAACTGAACAATTCAATGAGTGCACTCTAAATAAAAACAAATAAACACACTTCTGTATATCTGTCATCACTCATTTATATCTTTTTATTTTAAATGTGTATTTAATTTAAAATAAGTTGCACATTAAATACTATGAATTCTCATTTTGTTTTTATTACAAATGGGTTACGCTGTTTTCATAGTAAATCCATTGCACTCATTACGAATGGTTACTTATTTGAACTCCAACATGTATCTAACACCAGCACAGTAATAAACTATCATCATTAAAAATGTAATATCTTACTGAAAACTACCTTGGTATAATGTATCCTTAAGCTTTGTACAAACGAATATTAACAAGTCCGACATCTTTAATACTCAACCCAGGCTTTAGAGAAATATCAATATTAAAATCCTTTACTTTCGACTCTTTGCTTCGCTAATGCAATTAATTACACTACTAATAGATCTAATGCATATAATAATTAATAGGTGGGGGAACCCTAAGATCAACAGCACAAATAAATCAAATTAATGGTTACTATTATGTTAAAGATAAAACATATTGGCGCATGTGTGAAAATAAGAATGTACCATCAGGAATATCATAAGGAATAAAACACTCGGGCAAATGTATCGAGTTTTCCTCCATTTTGTTTCCTTTCTAGAGAATTTAGATCGAATAGTCATTAGCTCTCAAGCAGCGGCCGCCCTAAGTCCCCCAGCCCATAAATCAAGACTGGAGCGTCGTGACCTCGTGCGGCAGCGTGCTTCTGGATGATACTCCTTATATTATATCCTCGTTTCCCATGCGAGCCTCCACAACAAACGGGCCGCCACTGCTCTGTTGAGTTTTATTCGCTGTCTTGTGATTTATTCTTTCTGGGAAAACCCAGTTTACACACCCTCTACAACCTAGAGGGTTTACACAGCCACACACAAGTGTTACCGATTTAAGACTACGTGCAATACAAAGACATTATCATTAATTATTCACACAGTTCAAAAAATAAAAATGTTTAGGTAAACATAAATAGTTTAATACTACTCCGAAAAAAAATCTTCTCCGAGGTTTTTGGGCTGCAGACAAATTTTGAAAAGTTCGAAATGTTTTTAGAAAGAAGATAAAATTTACTCCATGAAGTCCATAAATTGCTCTGTATTTTCCTGCATAATTAACTTAATTTCTTATTTTTATTTACACATATTTTACATTATGTTTTATTTGATACAGACCAGGTTTTAACAACAAGCGTACAGCATTTGCTTCTCCGGTTTTGCGGATGCATTCTGATTTATGACTTATCACGGAAAACACCTATATAACAATTTAGTCTAAGTTGCCTTAATTTTGTAAAACAATATTAGTTTTGTAAAGTGTTGCCAATGTAGCATTTATGTAAACGTATCTAACAATTAGATTTTTATTTACGTGTGTAATGGTTGTTTCAGTGCTGTTTAGTGAAGAATAAAAGTTGATTGACGAATATGCTCCAAGTGCAGTTTATTTGAATGATCTTAAGTTCGACTCTCCCGTGTCTTCGTCCGCCATTCTACGGTAACTGACCTTCTCTTTAAGCCGAAAAACTCACTAGAGTAATGAACAATCAGCGGAAATACCTCAAAATAAAATCCATCCTCATGGTGCGCAGGGCTTTCTGTCTTTTTCTGTGTGGAAAAACATATCCGTTCATGACAGCTGTATAACATCATCCGCAAAACGTACCAGGGTCTTTCGTTCTTTTTAATTTTTTCTCTCCCTATCTCTCCGGCTTTTCAGCAAGTCCACAATGACCCAACCCCACTTTAGTGAAGTAGGCTAGCGCTATCAGCACAGCAGCAGCCCGGGGTTCGCATGCCATCCACCCCCTTCATCATAATATCGCAACCATATTATGCGCCCCACTCACGTGACCAAGTGTCTATTAAAAAGGAAACCTTTTTTGAACTGTGAATCATTAATAGAGACTGTGGTTAGTCCCCTTTGAGGATGATCACAAAGACGGAAAATATGGAAGTAGTGTGTTCAGAAAACACTTCCTCGAAATGTAAAATTTTAGTCTTATTTTTGAGCATTTTTTAACCAGAAAACAACAGCACATCACAGATTAGTCGACACGTTACAAGGTGATTGGCTGCAGAACGTTGTATGTGGGAACATATGATGTTTTAAGGGTATATGTGGTGTCCCCCCACAAATACACAAGTATGCCACAAGTATATGGACCTCTTAACAATATTAGTCTTCTTCTGTGCCATTGTTAAATGAAAACAAACACATTCGCAATAGAACAATAGCTGGCGTTCTGATTTATTAAAGTGATGATGATAATAATAATAATAATAATAAATATTATTATTATTATTATTATTATTATTATTATTATTATTATTATTATTATCTCTTAGAAATACACCATCAAAATGTTTGCTCACAGCTACATGTATTAAAATCTAATAAATCACTGATACTGAATACCTTTAAAGAACTCGTGTGTGCAAGGTGGCCCTCTCTCGGTGATTACGGTGTATCAGTCAAACAATACTGAATGGAAGTTCATGTTATCAGCGGACCTACCAAGCATCTGCTCTCTGTGACCTTAGAATTTGCTCGTGTCAACACTGCAGTATGAAAATGATAAATCTGCATATGTAACTGTCTATGTTTTAATACTAGAAGGTACTATTTTAGACATAGTAACCTTTAGTTACAAGAGTCATAGGATCTGAAGCTACAATTCTGACATCTTTATAGAGCAGTGATCTATCAAGTCTACCTCAACAAACAAATGAAAGAAGACCCGTCCCGAAAGGGGCCTTCTCTTTACTACCATTTGGTGCTTGTTTTCCGGCAGCAGAGTGTTTAGGCTGAAAGCTCATCCAACAGACGTGGTGAAGCCCTGTAGATAATTAATCACCTCAGCCAGGCAGGACCGCTTCTCCCCCTTGCAGCAATGCTTTGTTCTCTCAAAAGCCACAACTTGGAGTAGTACAAACTTTTTTCAGATTTTAACATGAGCTGAACTATGTTATGATTTTATTTCCATACTCATGCAAAGAACTTTTGGACAGAGTCCAGCGCTGCCCGCTTTTTGAGTGAACAGCACAAAGGCGATGCATTATATATCTTAATTCTGACGTAGAGTTATTGTGATGTGCTGTGCGCTATCAAGTGTGACTTATGAAAGTCATATTTTAAAAGAGTAAACATGCTTCAAAAACCGCTTTAGTCAGACTTGTTTGTGTTGCTTAGACCTTTTTGTAAGAGTATTCACCTGCCTGCTATAACTAGAAACAGCCCTGGGGTGTTGCGAGACGCAACGCGAACCTCCTAAGTCCCTAGGGTCTGTCTGTTTGCTTCTCATACATTTCAGCATGCCTCCTAAACTTCCCACTGACCCGAGCACAAAGTTCATTAAGAACGCTTTTACACAAAGTATTCGAGACCAGGACAGAGCATAAGGGGTGCAAACAATCCCCGTCGTTTTATAAAATTTTGGTAACGTCACTTTTTTAAAAAAAAATGTAATTTATTATCATTGAATTAGTAACCGCAGACCAGCATAAATGTATTTGAACCATTTAGTTTTTTTATTCCTTAACAAAGTGGTCTGCTGTTTTAGAAGCCAACAGACAGGGCTGTATTTTCAGTCTAAATGGCTCGTGGAGTCTCGCCAGGGGACAGAACAAATCTGTTTTCAATGCTGACATTTGGAGCTCTTGAAGCAGCCTAAGATTACTACAACACGCAGACGAAGATAATTATTTTCCTCGGATTTACGGTGGTCATCATCAAAGCTATTAATGATGTACAGCTCAACGCAGTTTGACTATGATGCCAGCGAAACCGCAATGATCTTTGAGTGCCTAATGGTTTTGTTCATGAGTTCAAAAAATGTTTGTTAAATGTGAATGAAATAAAAGTCGTAGTTAAAAATCTTATCTTTCTTTGTAGCCTGTGTTTTGATAATTCCGGAAACAAGTGATTGACATACACAGTAAAGCGACTTAGTAGCTTATGAACAGCTAGAACACAGTTATTATTAAATATTGTTATTGTTGTTGTTTACAATTGCCTTATAAGATTTTCAGAAAGTACATAACCATGCCTACATCTAAAAGTACAGTAGTTCACTGTTTAACGTTTGTATATAAAGTGACCATTTACACATAATAATTCTCAATCATTCACAGAAAATTCACCAGGATTGAACTGTTGGATAATGGTAATGCGAAAATATGGGTTTAGTTCACATCAGTACAAACATCTGTATATAACCTGTCCTTTAAACATGTGCTGCATAGTTTGCCATATATAACATCAAAAATGTAAGATTTCAAAAGCGTAGATTACTTACTCCAAACCCCCTTTTTGAAGACTGACCAGAATAGGAGCAGCTGGTTGGTTCTGAGAGGTCTCGCTAAGTCGACGGTCAACTGCAAAATGAAAAATCCTACCGAACCTCCTGTGTCTATTTCTAACCAAGAGGTATCTATTATTTAATAAGGTCATGTGAGCCAGTCAATTAAAATTTAAGCATGGTAGATTGAGAGGTGAGGTGCTGGTGTCATGATGGAAGTTTAAATTTCCTGTCTGTCAAGATCTGAATCAATGATGACAGACTGTGACTATCTTAACGGCTGAAATTTAAGTTTTTTTTTTCTTAAATCTGAATATTTAAAACCCGGCCACCCATACTGATTTCAAATTTCACGAAGTTGTAAACAGACCAGACATTCTTTATATTTAAGATCCATGGCTGTTGTTGTGTCTGTGTAATAACTGCTATTATTGGTGAAAGGCTAACCGCACACAAACAAAAATAATTTTGCACTTTAGATCTTTAAATTGCCATCCTTAAATTATCGACCAATGATTTCCTCAACCTGTTTAAATTTAACAGTTCGTGTTTTCTGTAATAAATGATTTAGATCATTTTTAAAGCGAGTTGTTAAAGTGCAAAAAAAATTGCAGATTTAAACATTTACTTCATAATTTATGTCAAATAAGTCGTGCAAAGCAAGTTATGCACAAACAGACTACGGTTTTGGTCTCCCCCAGTTTTTCCAAATACAGGCCATATTCAAGTTCCACTACTGCCCCATGCGTTCGAGAAATAAATAGACCATGGTCTAGAGGGTGCTGAATATTGCGGGGTCAGAGGTTAAGGGGTCGTACACAGTGCTTCAGTTTGATGATTGGACAGCTCGTTTGTGTCCCCTGCTTGACCCCAACAGTAGTTTACACTGGTAAGCCTACTGTCCATCTCTAATTCATTTCAATAGACTTCTATAGAGGAAAAAGTTAATGATATTTGTAATTTAAATAGCCTGCATTTTGATTTTGGAAAGCGCCTTAACAAGAGAAATATCTAAAATTTTAAATGGACGTCAATTTAAGTCTAAGAATATATTGTCCTGAAGAAAACAAACAAACAAACAAACAAAGAGACTGGCCGGCGTAAACGAAGTCTGGTTGTATTAAGAATTATTATTATTTCACGAACTAGTCAGTGTTTAATATCAGTTGAATGTGATTTTGTCCCAGTAGCCTACAACAGTTTGGATATTTAGAAACAGACAATGCATTAAGTCACATAATTCAAACAACAACGTTGCAAGCTCAACTATCCGGTATCTTGTAACGCTGTATGGTATGACAGGTCAGCTAATATTTAAGCGCTATGCGCGTTTTAATCATTTTTCAACAAAACCAAAAGGATAGTCATATGGAATAAATAAAAACTAAACGTCACAAGATTGGTGGCAAAATAATTTGCAACTTTTTCATTGGCGATGTTATAGGCTAGTATCTTGAATTCTATAAGCACACCTAAACCGTTGGCCTAAACAGCATTATAGTCTCGCAATTCGCGTAATAGAATTTTCGAAGGCAAGCTTTTAGTTCAATAGGGAAATTTTGTTTTCACTTTTTTAAATTTTTGTTATTCGTTATCAAGATATGCTGGAATAAAACGATAACATGATTCGGAAAACAGCTAAATTACACCGCCTACATTAGTCTTGTCTATAGATTAAACTAAATAGATAATGCACAATAAAGTCATTTTATTATTTCCACGGGAAGCCTACAATTACTTGCATACAGGCTTACTAAAACAACTTGACATCATTCACCAATATACAAATAACCAAATACACGAATATTCACAGCTTTGATGACGTAAATACACTTAACAATACTCTAAAATATGGGACTAAGACAAATAAGGTAACTACTCCAGGAAGATTGTTCCTATACTTGTGCCTTCAAGTTAAAATGTCCATTTGTACACGCGTAACTATAGCGCAGATCTTCACAAATAAGACTCGGTATGTCTCGGTTAAAGACAGAAAATGTAACGATCCATTGTCCAAGTTAAAGTACATTCTACTATTGTTCCTTTAAGAGCGAGAGGAGGGGAAAAAACTATTTTTACAGGAAGGATGTGATTTCCAGCTCAAATTAGAGTGGAGGAAGAGGTTGGGAAGGCGAGGTTAAGTTGCCTCATCGGACACTGAATAAAAAGTAACCCTGTGAAGTTCCGATCCTAATACTGCTATGTGTTCTTCTTTCTTGTTCAGTTCCGTTTGTGCCGATTTGCTTCTAGCACTATAGGTTCGAGGAACAAGGCGTAGGAAGCAGTGTTTGCTGCTGCTGAGTGGCGTCCGTTTTCACGTGATGGTTGGAGGGCGCAGAGCTCGAGGAGCGGATCTTTGTATTAGGCAGCTTGTGGTCTTTCTTCCACTTCATGCGGCGATTCTGAAACCAGATTTTCACCTGACGCTCAGAAAGACACATAGTGTGCGCTATCTCCACTCGTCGACGTCGAGTCAGATATCGGTTAAAGTGGAACTCTTTCTCAAGCTCAAGAGCCTGCTGGCGCGTGTAGGCGGTGCGAGACCTCTTGGGCACTCCTCCAGAGTAGCTGGCGGTCACTAAACACACAAACACATAACCAAGCAGGTGTTATTGACATTCTCAGGTATTGGCGAGATGTCGGATAATTAGTACACTTGCTAAACATTTTGAAGGGCACTAAACGTGTAGAGTATGAAACAATGGACATGCGTCGTTCTCCTACGACAGCATTCCATTCACACGCAGTCTTGATGTAACTAATTTGGTAGCACAGCAACATGGAAAATAACTATATTAAAAGGCCTTTTCGGTGCTAACTTGGTCAACGATAAACTTTCTTGTGGGTCATAAGAAACAAACGCAAATGGGCCGGGCGGAACATCGAGGGAAATAAAATTGACGAGAACTCCTAAGCACCGGGACTTCATCTCGGTGGCAGTAAATCCTCTAAATGAGCAATTACAACAGGGTATGTTCCCTACATGCCTTACGACGAACGCCCTCCACAGGGCTCCTAGAGCTTTTATTGCCCGTGCACATTACTTACCAGTATTAACATGGACTTTTTTCATCCAGGGATACACCACCGGCTCTTTACCCTTCTGTGCGCCTGGGAGAGCCTCTGACACGAGGCTACAGTCCTTGTTCGCAGCTGAACCAGCACAGCTCTCTGTGGTGAGGCGGGGTCCATGATTCTGCGGAACGGATTGAGGTTGCGCGTGATGACGGTCGGTGAAATCGTTGAGGTCGTTGGTTGACACATTACCGTAATCATAGCTCGGCTCTTGGTAGTTTGATCGCGGGTATGATGCCTCCTCGTGATGGGGGAAGCCCGCGTCTTTCGGCCGCTCATAATAATCAGAGGACACGGGCATGTATCCATTCTGCTGATATTCCTCGCAGGGTGGGAAAGAAGGTTCGATGTAATTTGAATTGATCAAGTAGGAACTCATGATCATTAATTTGAAAAGTGCAACAATTCTAATTTTTATCGTGCTGTCGTTTTTCTGATCTCTCCAAAACCCACCTACTCCTCTGTCAAATGTACAAAGTTGGTCGGTCACGTGAGAAATGCGACCAATCAGCGCCTCTTGTGGGCATCGTGTAAACAAGCACCAATAGCAGGCCAGGCATCAGCACAGCAAAAATGTGTTCTAGCGGTCTCTGCGTCTGTTTTTGTTATCGAATCAAAATATATAATAGATTAATTCGATATAGTTAGCATATAGGTCGTATAGAAAACGAAACAACTGAGTGAATGTACAAGATGTATTTTAAAATGCATTATATACAGTGATAAACAACTGAGTTCAATAGAGAACGTGATTTATCACGAAAGCATCCCCTTCCAGTGTTAATGCCCTTTCTGATGATAAATGTACAAAGAATCTCGTTTGTTGTGTATCACGACCTGCAGTTTTGTACCCTCCAGGGACTTTCAAATTTCTAAAGGTTCCTCAAATGAACCTTCAAGAAGGCCCACAACCACTTGCACAAAAACAACTGTATCAGTATACTCAGTGACTATGCACCTGTTAATGAATAGCACAAAGAGTATTTTCAAGCCAGCAACCGTATCAACCAATAATTTTACACGTCCTTTGTAACAATTGTAACAACACAATAAAAAGACTTAGTTTTGGCGGTTCTATCACTGGCATCGTCAAAGAAATATTGCGAAGGACAAACAGTTAGACGATTTACTCTACATTAAAGTGACCCAAGCATGTGTAGTCAAGAACAACGAAAGGATGCTATATGAGCCTTTTAGTTGCACACATTTGCATCTTTTGATTGTTATCTTTTGAATTATTATTATAATCACTGAATTACTAAGAAAAATCTCACATATATCTTAAGCAAAAGCAAAAATACATAAAATGTAGTCTAAATAAAGAAACGTGGCATTCCTTATTGTCTCGCAGAAGCTCCATAATGAAATATGTTGGCTTTTACATCTAATATTATTTACTGTCCAGTTAAACTGAACTGGACATCTTGTCACCTTTCATGTTCTGCACGGTGGCTTAGAATCATTGTATTTCGTCTTAGATCCATTGTATTTCGTCTTTTACTCTACCTATATAAGAGTAGACCAAAACCAACTCAGAATTTGTATTCGGGACCGACTGAACTACCATATATAGTTTGCAGTCAGCCACTAATTGTTTATTGCAGCTGGCCTTTTAGTTTGCTGCAATACATCGCAATCTTCGTGCAATTATATTCATACTGATATTGCTTAAATGGTTATGAAAATTATTCAGAATCGTTGAAATGAAGACTGCAATGTAACGTTTATGATCTTGAAATATCTCTATGTAACATCCATCTTAAAAAAAAAAAAAGTCATGTCAATACTAATTTTTGTCACCTAATTCTCCTTTCCTGTGAAATGCACAACACAGAGACAGACTCAATTCCATAACCTTTCCATATTCCTATTGGACTTAAATAGCAAATAGCAATGTTTATATGAACACTAAAATAAAACGCAGAATGCCTACCTTTTGTAAGTTCGTGAGCAAATATTATCCCTGACCCTGAAGCTGATATGTCAGGTTCCCTGCCCAGATAAACCAAAATAATGACACATCCTTCGCGCGACAGGTAGTTTCCATGTAATGTTTCTTTATCTTTAACATTTCCATGTAGTGAATCGACAGCCACTCTGACTTGGAAACTCTTGTCTAAGTATCCACGCAAGCTTCAAGTTTGCATTAACTAAACTATGAAAGCCACATGATGTTCCACAGCTTCAGAACCGCTCTGTCTACCTTTCTTTAATAGCTACACAGAGATAACTTCGGGTTGACCTCTCAGTGACTCAATGTCCATTTCGCCTCTTATTAATCTTGTTCATTGACAGTCTTTGTTAAACAACAAGGCGTGCCCTCTGAAAAGGTGACATTTTCATATTTGTTAGACGCAGTGACCTTGCGTTTACCCCGGCCTTGGACTTCGTTTATCCCCTCAGGGAACAGGGTCCTTCTGGAGGTCGGTATGTATTATCTTATATATATATATATATATATAAATAATCCTTATTATATATTATCTTTATAGTAACAATATATTTATTACTACTACTACCACTACTAATAATAACCGTTATTAGAATGCTGTTAAATTATAGGATTTAACTTCTTGATAAATTTAAATTGCTAACGAAAAGTCTTTTAACCGTACGGTTGTACCACAAAGCTCTAAACCAAGGCTTTAGTTTTCTGGGGCGCATATAAAATAATACCATGTCGTCTGTTATTCATTATATACTTCTCGCTCCTTTGTGTACAAAACTGGAGGCCTAAAATTAAACACGCTCTAATATTTACATATTTAAAACAAGTAAGACTAACAATTCATCACAGGATCAGATGAAAGAAAACTCTGATTATGAATATGTAAAACTCTCATGTTCTACATATATATGATGAAACATAAACAGGGGAGACCAGGGCTAGTTGTCACATTTTTTATTCCAGTGACTATTACTGAGGGTATTGAAAGTCATTTAAATGAGGGAAGATGAGAATGAGAAACCGACAATAAATTTTCTATAACGAGGCCTAAACATTAAACCAATGAATCAGTAAACAGTTAAATGCAACACGAAAAAAATGTAAAAGGTAACATACATTTTGCCAGGAAATTGTATAAAAAGACACTGAAACATACGGAGCAAACTGCACCGATCCCCCCTTTTTTAATACCCTTGTTCTAAAACAGTTTAAATGTTCTGTTAAAAACCTAATTTTATTATAGAACTGTCTTAATTTAACCCAGTGTAGTCTTATCGTGTTAAACTGGTCAACTGTTTTTACAAAATACAATGGTAATTGCACTTTCAGACTTGAGGATAATTTTAAAATAAATATTCCAGTTTTCTGTTAATTTAAACTGCATTTGGCTGAAACCAACATATAAAATCAAAATCATTCGCGTGCATTTATGTAACTGGACTTTTTACTCAAAATCTTATAGTTGTAGAGCCTACAGCCGTTGTGTTTCCCAGTGTAACAACTAGCTCCGATCTCCTATAAAAAGGAATACGGCCATATCAAGTCATCGCGTCCCCCAGCCCTCCGTAAACCTTTAAATTAGGCAGTCTAAACGAATATATAACTTTGGGACAAAATTAATCGAAATAACTTACATTAAACAAATTTTGTGGACACAAATATGGGGGTTTAGCTTTATTTATAATGCCGTTTGTTGTTTAACTTTTCTTAATTACAAAATGATACTGTTATTTTTTTTTCGGACAGGTCAGATATTTGCACAAAATGTAGGCCTATGCATTCTTTAAAAAAATAAAAATGAATATTAAACAGAAAAAAAGGATATCCAAAAAAAAGATCCAAATTGGAGGATTTATTGTTTAAATTATTCGAGGCTTGTATTCGCAAAAACATAGACTACTATACATATTAATACATATCTATGTATGTTTATCGTCGATGCTTTTTCGCCTGTCTAAAACTAGATTTGTTCCAAAGTGATGAGTATTACATACAATTATTTGTAAGCCAATGCAAACTCATTTTATTACAAATCTCAGTATCGTCTCGTCCTCGCTTAGTCCTGATTTACCGATAAATAATACTGGACAGAATATATATATTTTTTTTACTGTTTTTCTTTTCTCTTCTTTGCTTTTGTTAAAATTAACGAATGTTTAGTTTTCAAGATACTACAACATGAAAAAAATACTCTTCGGAACTATGCAAACAAAGAAATGTTCATTGCGGAAATATTATCAATCCTAAATGCAAATGTCCCGTCGAACTTATGGTCATCAAATGGGATTTATTCAAAGGAAATTCACCAATCAAACCCCTTAATAAAACCTGAATACTCAATCTCTGGCACAGGCGGAGGAGGTAGTCTCTTGGGGATGCTAACCCAGGGTCACCCAGCTTGCAGAGTTCATCGCGAGGTTAGACCAGAACTCACGGGATTCACAGCTATTCCATCTTTTGTGCCATTATAAAAGTGGCACTGCGCTCTACAAGAACAGATGACAGCTACTTGTTCTGCTGTAAACTTTTGACCCCGGCCCTCCCCCTACCTTTACAATCTCACTCTCACTCTCAGACAAACAAGCACAAATAAACAGATGGACACAAACAAGCCTTCGAGCTCATCAACTTTCTTTCTCCCTTTTTCTCTCTCTTTCATTCTTTTTCTATGCTGTTGCTTTTCTCATACATCTTTGGTATCTTCCATTTATCATGACTACTAATATTAGGCCAAAACTATTAATATGTTATCAAACAACCTTTATATCTCCAGACAGCTTGGCCTGCTGTAGCCATCAATTTCGTTCTGCTGATATCCATGCTGCACCCAGATTTGTAAACCATTTCTATTCTACCGAGAGTCCCTGCAATTAAAGGTGTATGCGGGAGTTATTATTCTTTTTCTTTCTGTCTTTTCTATCCTTATAGGGAGAAGGGGCGCCAATGCGGGTGACACTGAACTTGGCCAAAAGCGAGCTCTGCTGGTGGTTTACGGCGTGTGCACATTCATCTTCCTGCCGCCGCTGACCTCACGGTGAACCAGGAGCGAAGACATTTTTCTTCAGTCGCTCTCACTCCTTCATTGTCTATCGAATTCTGTCTATCTCCCACTCGCTCTCACACTTCACTTTAAGTATGCGGATGTTATATGCGTATTTCCTCAAAAAAGGCAAGCAAAAACACATCTTTGTGTTCTGCATTAACGTGTTTATTTTTCCCTATACTGCGTTTTGTGTGCCTTAAAGATAAAATAAAACAACATTGTTAGTTATAATAACTACAGTGTTGCTGAGCAGTAGTGGTGCTTGAAGATGTTTGTGATTAATAATTACTCAATTTTATCAGATTTTAAGTCACAAAATTGTGCAGAAACATTAACAAATTATCTACACTGAGCGTACAAACATAACTCACTAACAGAGGGATAGACAGATAGATAGAACCCAAACCAACCTTAAACTATTTATGTATGTATGGATAGATAGATAGATAGATAGATAGATAGATAGATAGATAGATACATACATACATACATACATACATAGAGTCTTCCAATCCTCTTCCTCAAAACTTTTAGGCATTTATGGTGGGGGGAATTTGTGCATGAACATCTACCAAAAAGTTCTGAAGGGTGTGTTTGATACTAGAAAAACTGACAAATATCAAAAACGTCTTAAAAAATCATTATTTAATGTCTGGATACAAAGGGCAGAGAATGTTACAGTATAGGAAGGAAGCAATTACAGTCAAAGAGCAATGCCCCCTACCACCCATCTGCCGGACAAGCAGGTCTTCACAGTACAAGCCCTAATTAACGCAGTTGGAACTTGAGTGCATTTATGTTCTGCTCATTGTTTCACTGAGGGCCTAAAGAGAATTTTGTCTTTCAACAGCAGCGAAAACCCCAAACAAACAAACAAACTCGAACTTACCAAGAGCTGACTCTCGTCCACTCGAGTGAATCCGGTCGACGTGTTTCCAGTCCATAGCAATCTGGTTTGTCAGAAGCAGTTGTGGATGCATTCAAGGAACACCTCTACGGTCTGCAGAGAAAGAGAACGAAGCTCCACGTCAGTGCGATTAAACTTTATATGCGATATAGTGTCGACTCCCCAAAACCATAAAACTGACTTTAATTGCCACCACGTGACTGTTTTATGGCCAGTGAGCCTATCTGCCGTCTCACTCCGGGTGAATTTTACGATCTAATTCGTGGACCAAACCTCATTATTTATCTTACCCGCCAATGTCACGAATCCAGAATGGTAAAGGGTCTAGTAAAGTTTGCCGCTTAAAAACCCTGTCCAGATCCAAAGAAGAGTGCGAGACACTGGGCGTGGACGCACACTCCTGTTGAGAAGTTGGCAAGGGGGACCATAAGTGCCCTTTCCACATCGGGTGAGTAAAGTAGTGATTATAGAGTGTCTCATACCTGTTGAACCACTCAAACAAACTTTTACAGAAATTAGGAAATTGTTCTTAACAAACTAGAATTTAAACATTGTCTTGCATAAACATTTTATCTAAGTTTCCGAAAGCGGAATATAGTATTTTGCAGTTTTATGACTACTAATGCTCACCCTCACATTAATAATCAAACAACTGTGTCATACATTTAACTTTTACGACTGTCACTTACACACAAAAAAAAAAACATCTGACAAACACTGAGATCTACTTTATAAAGTAAAAACTTTATTGTTATGAACACTGCACTTATCATTGGCAAAACTGTTTTCTGCACTTCCAGTTATCATTCAAATTTCACGAGAAGAAAAATAAATAATTCGCGTTTCCCCCAACATATGAAAACGCACAACACTCAAACATTCAAGTAGAAAAATGAGGACACGACAAATATGCGGACAAGTCTGAACGGAACGATTTTATCAATACACAAAGATGACAGTACAACACGAACAAAACAGGTCTTCTACTTCAGCTTAACAACAAATAAAATACAATCGATATTTGATATCGAAATGAAATAAATACAATAAAATACATCAATTCATATTTACAAACCAAAAGACATAGGAAAACTACAAGAAAAGCATTTTTTGTTTTGCTTCATTTAGTAAGAGTCAAATACTTTTACAGGTTGGCTTACCAAAAGCACCTTTCAGAAACTTTTTTCAGACGCGTTTTTCTTCAATACGTGTTATATTAATTTACACCTTCATGTGGTTTTTCTAAGACAATGCAAAGATCTACCCACATACGCAACATTACACGAAAACACAGAGAGGAAGTGTTTATTTTATTTTTTTCCGACCAAGGACGCAACGCAGGGCGTTCACTCTCTCAAGACCAGTGGAAAGTTCTTTTGTGAAATGGGCAAAGTCTTCATCCCCTTTTCGTACACACACTTGGAATAAGGAATAGACACGCACCCGCGCACACACACATATTCAAACACTAACAGATTTAATTCATAAATGCACATATACAATATATACACTTTTTCACGGCCGGTATCCGCTCCCTGCAGCCGCCATATTCATACTCTTCAACTTGTTGTCCTTTTTCCATTTCATTCTTCGGTTTTGAAACCATATTTTGATTTGTCTCTCTGAGAGACAGAGCGTGTGTGCAATCTCAATTCGTCGGCGACGTGTCAGGTAGCGGTTGAAGTGGAACTCCTTCTCAAGCTCAAGTGTCTGGTAGCGTGTGTAGGCTGTCCTGGGCCTTTTCCCTTCCGGTCCGGCCAAACTGTCTGTGATACACAAAAGTGTGACATTTTCATTTTTATAATCTTAACGTACTATAATACATAATAGGTAATGCACGACACAAAACATGGTTGAAAAAACATGCATCAACCTCCAAGCATGCGTGACATTCTCAGGGACAGACATCATAACATTTAATTCGGGCAATTTCCTCAAATGAAAACAAAATTATTTAATGAATTTAACAGTACGGACAATTCATTACTAGATAATCGACAAGACAATTACTAATATAATTAGGTCCTTTAATTTTTACAAAAAAATCTTTTTTTTTCACGAGACATGGAGCCAGTAAACTAGGACAGCATGCTGGCTGTGACATATTTCGTTATAACAGTCCAAAACTAGTCAACTAAGTCAACAAAATGTATTTACATTCAACTTCCCTAACTGATTTTGTGTAAAATTTGACAGTGGGTCATTCACACCACACTACAACATTCATAACAAACAGAAGAAAAAAAAAACACAACTCTATGTTTGCCGTTTACCATGACTTATATGAAGTTTTCGCATCCATGGATAAATCTGCGGTGCCTCGGATACATTCTGTGCAGCTGTCTGCGCACTTCCCGGTGGCTTTTCTTCCTCCATAGTGCTGGACGCTTTAGAGACGTCCTCGCGACTGAGAACCGTCCCGCCGCTGTTGGTCGCAGAGCCAGCGGTGCTCGGTAGTGAGGTTTTCAGGGCGCGGTGTGACTGCTCGCTGACAGGAGAGCTGGCTATGGATGAGCAGGGGAGAGGGTCAGAGGAAGGCTCAGCGCTGCCCGCGGTAACCGGCTGATTGTACCGGACAGGCGTCGCAGTTGGACTGTCTGTGTAGCTTTGAGTTCGCTCACCAGATGAGAGAAAGTGTCCGGTGGTAGAACGCCCGGTGCTGAGATCCATTCCATTGTAGCCAAAAGCATACCTGCCCGAATGCATGCCCGTAGAATCTCTGCATTGGCCACTAGAGCTGTGATCTCCATAGTTATGTAAGGGATAGTCCGCGCCATTTGGATAGCGACCGCAAAATGAGTTCACAAAATAAGAGCTCATTGGTTGACAATTACCTTATAATTATTTTTAGTTGCTACAACTACCCTTATAGAGAGAACAATTCTACCGTGTGTGTTTGATTTGTGTCTCTTGATGGTTTTGAGCTTCTATTGCACCCTTGCACAATTTATGATGAATTATGGAAATGAGTGAGACACAGACTTAATGCTCCCTTACGTAGACTCCCAAATATGGGGTACGGCTTAGAGTCACGTGTTTTTGTTGACCAGTCGTAAATCCTATTCTGTGACCTCCAGCGGTAAACTCACGCGTAAGCAGGAAATCAGGGTGGAATTGTTTGGACACGGGAGCGCGCAACAAGAGTTTCACTGAACTAGCTGTTGTGTGCTCCGCAAGATTGTAGCGGTGCGCCACCCTCTGGTTAGAAGCGAGACTACCTAAACCATCAGACTGGAGGCGAGCACGCGATGGGGTCATTCAGAGGGTAACGACTCTGCGGTAGAAAAATTGTATCTGCCGAAACAATGCGCCGTGACCTGCACACAAAACACGCGTACCAGAATGTCTAACGGATTTAGTAGATTCAAAGACGCGCAACTAGACGCTTGAAATAAACAATCGTCAACAAGAATATAAAATCAGTGGCAAAAACAAAAACATAAACAAAAAAAACATTTGAATCTCGAGAATAGTATACTCACTTACAATACTCCCGATAATTCCTCATAATTCCATAACTCTGTATTTGGTTGAAAACAGGATATTTTTTAAAATTATGATTCAGTCTGACTAATTCTAAAAATATGTGTCTTCGAAAATAAACGATTCAAAAGACGCTGTACAACATAAAAGTCTGGCCTATCTTTTCTAATTTATTTTAGGATATAAATACATTTATTTGTCAATAAATGTTTTAAGAGCATACGAAAATGTCTCTGAATACTAAAGAAATATTAAAAAAAAAAAACATTTAAAAAGAGCAGAACTTTAAAGGAATTTCCATTGTTCTGCCTGTTACCGTGACGGACTGAGGTACCAGCAGAAAAAAACATCAGCATCTTAGGATGATGAAAAGCGCTAAGCGGTGACTTGGTGGTCCTTGGTCAGACATATTTAAATGAAAACGCTTTTTGTAACCGACATGTTAACCTAAGCAATATGTAGAAACATTCATTTATTAATGAGAACCTCAAAATTAACGCTTTAAAGTGCATTGTTAAAATTCAGCTGTACAACGACTTGCCTACTATTTTCGCCCTAGTTCAACACCTTTCCGACAGCTCCGGTGGATTTAAGATACAGAGATCCATTCATCGTGCAGCTTTAGTTTAAATATGAAATGTGTTGCGAAAACGTTGTTAGAAAAAAAAATCAACCCTGAAAAACATTGTGATATAGCTTAACAAAACAAAATTAGAAACGGATTTTTAAGAACGAGTGAAACAGTCTACACAAGCAATGTATACATTCCGTTAGATAAAACAAAACAGATAACAGAAAATTAAATACTTAATTTTCAGAAATTCAACACGCAAGCAGTGACACTGTGGCAATACCAAGAGGTCTACACATTCTGACATTGCAGATATTCCAAACAACCTGACAAAACCATTCTCTGTATAACTAAAATGCTATGAAAAAAAATAATAATTTGAAATCCAGAATCTGGAATGATTCCGTATCGTTTCACTCTATATTTCAGCATCAGTTACATTTTAGGTTAGCTTGAACAAATGAGCTCAAACCTCTTGTGCTGCCAGCAAAGTGGTAGATCACCACCTAGTGGTAGTTTTAATGTACCACCATTTACCTCGTAATTCACAGAAAAGATCTGCAGAATTATGCCCAGTTCTTATTAATTGTCTTCTTTTGTATTCAAAGATTTTACATATAAACAATTAACATCCTGTAGGTCCCCTTTCCCTGATAACGATGGAAATGAGCGCTTAGGAGCGTTCTGGAAGATTTCTACGCTTTGCTTGCTGAACAATAAATACATAATATATATATATATATATAATTTTATATTGAATTGAATAATTTTAAAGTCACATTGCAAAGTCTATCGCATATTGTACATATATAAACTAAATAGTCTGTAATAAGTTTAGGTGTAATTTTGCTGTTGTCCTGCAGGTGACTGCATAGTTTGTCTCTTTATCGTACACTTTAGCACTCCTACGATAATTTTCCAAGTCCTAACTAAGAAGCTTTTGGGGTAAAGACTGTACTTCTGTGATTATTTGTAGCATCGATTCAATTATCTACTTAAAAAACATGAACGAGACCGTTATTACGAATCTTATCATTAGGCAAAATTGTAATTGCTCGAAACATCAAACTTCTCTAAAACAAGGACAACAACACAGCCCTGAACGCAAGTGCAATGCATGGAATTCTTAGACTATTATAATCAAATTAGACAAATTGTTTAATCGTCATACTGAATTGTACAACCCTCTCACAGAAACTTCTTCAAATACAAATACTGTTTTTCTTATGCAATAAAAGCTGTTCCAAATAGGAATGTAACATTTAGCCTTTTATTCAGCCTTCTATTTTTAATTAAGCCGCTTTTATCAAGACATAACCAACATCTGAAACATTTAAACTGCATACTGTAGTTATATGACATGCCCTACAGTTTTTAAGGCACAACCGGGACATATGGGCTTGTGGACATCAAACGACAAGAACAGCAACATCAACAACAACGACGACCTCTCTATCCAGAACAACAAACAAACCTAATATTAAATCTGAAAATTCTTGTGCAGTATTACATGACATCAGAGATAGTTCGATAGTAGCCTACAAAACAACCCGAGTCCTTACCGTTCAATGTGTCGGTTGGTCCGAGAAACAGAGGTTGGTGACGAAAAAGGCTTAACAGCTTTTTGGAAAGCTGCTTTATCATCTCACAGTGTGCCAAACAGGATGTGCAGTTCTCTCTTTACTGTCAGCCAATCCAATGCCCAATTCGATGGCAGCGAATGTCGAATATTACCTCAAAATTAAAAGACAAGAAATCAACAACCGACGAAATTGTGGAAAAGCAGAGGTAAAAGAAGGCTAGACAAAGCAAGGTCAGGAGAAGAATGCAGCTCTATTTTGGGTAGGGATGCATACACATAAAAAGTTAACGTTCCTGTGGCCTTAAAACACGTGACCAACTGGTAGCCAATAGGAGCTAGCGGCAGCTCATAAAGTTGTTCGGCAAAGTAGTAAATTTTCATAAACAACAACAGATTTATAGCTTCTCTAGGGAAGAGGACAGAGGTGGGGGCTGGTAAAGCAATGTTTGCAGCCAGGCGCCATTTTACAAATAGGAGGAGCTCACAGGAAAAGTAACTCTGTAGATTTATCCGCATTACAGTGATATAACTAAACTTTTTTTCCCACCAGTTTTAAATTTATATATATATATATATAATTTACATAGACCTAAAAAAGTCTCCAAATATTGTGAAGGATAATTAATACTCGACCCTCAACAAATCTATTCAAATATTTTTATCGGTGGGACAGACCACAATATTTACGCAACGTTTTACTTTACATATAATGTATGTATAGGATTTTAATAGGATTACAATAGAATTAGAGAAAAAGTAAGAAAATGCATTATTTAATTGTTAAGCTGTCATTATGTACGACCAGTGCTCTTTGTGTCCACAGCACCACGGTGGGTGTTAAATTTATATGCTCCCAGAATTTAGAAACTTACTACTAATGTTAATAAAGCAATAAAGTCATGTTGTTGTCATTTGAATTATGTGACTAATTGAACGTGTTTACATGATAAGATCTAAATAGTCCATGCACAAATATATACATTTGGTGTCCCATCCTGAGACTATATGGCTTTGTGACATACAGTTTACAGCAGGCCCATCGTTGATTTCATGTTGGCTTGTCACCTTGTCAATACTGACGTAAAATGATCGAAATATATAGCCTAGGGCTAAAACGCCTTTTTTTTTTTTTAACTACACGATTACTTTAAGGAGAGACATGCGCTGCATTTTATTAATGCTTAGCTAGTATTAGGCGACGTCATCGCTTCTGACTAATTATTATTCTTGTTTTTTATTATACATTATGAAAGTTTAGATGCCACTGAGCAAGATCCTGGTCATTAGTTACAAGAAACAGAAACCACGGTTCTTAAACAAGGTAGGCTATAAATCTTGGAAACGGACACAACGAGAGAAATCAATTATGCAACCAGGCACGCATAGGAGATCCTCTAAATTAAGACACAAAGTAATTAATTTATTACCACAGAGCTGAGGCATTAAAACGTTTACGACTTCACACATGTATGAACAGCTGCATCGGTGGTTTAATGGATGTAGTTGCAGCACACGTTTCTATAGCCTCGGTCCCAAATATACCGCAAGCTGTTTCAAATAAACGTGAAAGTCATACCTTCCATTCCCATTTGAAGATATACATTCGGGAGGTTTCGTCCGTTTATGCTTGCTATATGAATCTGAGCCCAGTTCTTTTTAAATCCCAGATGAGCCGCAGCTTGATCACGTCATGTATAAGCAACATTTTAGAAACAGTCATTTCCTCCTGTAGTATTATAGACGACAATTTGTACACAAAGCAACATTTTTGGCCAGTGTTGAAGAGGAGGATCACGTGCGCGCTGCGTACGACTGTAAGACATTCCAGTTTAATTCTAACTCATATACTTTTTCATCCTACTGAGTTGTTGAGCAGAAATCCTCGGTGTCGTTTTTACGAGCTAGGTTGATATACAATCCTATTATAGCCGGAGTTCATATTAAATCCCACTTCTCTGGCATTGGGCCCATGAAGTCACATGATCACTCCGCAAGCACTAGACAGCCAATAATTATTGCTTTTGCCTTTTCATCAGCTTGTAAGAACAGTAGTTAATCTTATAAATTAGTCCAAGGACCGATAATGATTACGATTATGGAAATTTGTATATCAAAATATATTGTATCCCCAAAATTTTCTGACTAGTTTTGAACAGATTTAGAGAATTACACAGTCAAAAGAGTCACTTTTAACAACAGCTTGATTGATGCAATGATTTCAATAATAATAACAACAACAACAATAATAATAATAATAATAATAATATATTATTATTATTATTATTATTTAAATAATTATTGTACATGATCAAATATAGATGCATTGGAGGTGTAACAAAAGCTAGATTATCTAATTACAATTAATATATGTTATTTGTTTTCATTTATTTGAAAAAAAAAAAAAAACATTGAATAAAAAAAAAATGACTGAAGAAAAAAGAAAGAAAAATCAAAGAATCCTGAACGTAAAATAATCCCATGTAAGGAACTTTCAGTAGCCGAAAGCTAATTAGTGTAATGTAGTAATATAGTAATAGTATGGTAACACACACACACACACACACACACACATTTTTTATTATTATTTCCAGTCCACACTATACCGATACCAATTGTCTTTTCACCGATGCCAGTGCACCGAGTCTGCTCTTGTGTGCTTCTTTTTCCCCTCTTTTTTAAAAAGACTTTGAATAAATTTGTCTAATTGACATTATCAAATAAAGATTTCCATTACCAGTTATTAAGTGTAATTTTTGGGAGGCATAATAGTTTATTTAAATTCACTGTTAGTTTATTCATACATTTTCTATAATCCCTTGCTTGGCTAGTTTAATCCAACATGTGTTCTATACATAATTTACCCAGTCTCAGACTACTTTTTTTTTTTCTTTTTTTTTTTTTTTTAAACAGCGATTTTTACATAACGTCATAAAAAGAATACATCGACATGTTCTATCATTATATATAGGCTATATGAATGGAAGATGGGGTTGCATTGTTAAAATTAAAATGCATAAAGAAGAACATTATTAATACATAATGCATACATGTAGAAATGACTCAAATTACTTTGATTTAGTGTTAGCGTACGTTGTAAACATTGCTTTACACGAAACAATGGTTTGATAATGAATAGAAAAAGAACAAACGGGGAGCCTCAAGAAGATTTTCTGTTTGTAAGTTCAGACAAAAAAATAAACTGATGAAGACTTGAAAGAGAAAGCGGGAACATGTAATGAAAATACGTGTTAAGACGTTCAAACATAGTCGCGATTTTGAGGTTTTACTGACATCAAGTGGTCAGACTGTACAACAACGCAGGCAACTACTATGACGATAGAGTGGTTTAATTTATGCTTGGACATCCACGATAAGGCAATGTGTTATGGGCAAATTAATTTCTGCAAGTGAATGCAAGAATATGAAAGATTTTCATTATTTTCACTTCGTCAGTATTGTTTTAAAACCTCTGGAGAATTTGCACTGACGCCTCCAATTCACTGTATAGACCTACACAAAGGGTGCCGTAGGGCAAACTGCAATCAGAGGCCAATAAAACTAGATTATTTCCGCTGGCTTTTTGTGCACGTAGTCGAGTCTCTCTTAAAGCGAAGGGTGACTGAAGAAAAAAAATCTCCAAATGGGTGTCGGGCCTCTGGAAACGGTCTAATTGTGTCTGGACGGCCATAAAGCCATTGAAAATGGAATGCCAATGTCTGTTGCCGTGTCTGCGATTCATTGCCTTGTCTCCGTGGTGAGGACTTTGAAGTCAAAGTCCCCCGCTATACCTGTGCCCCTTATGCCTCCAGCAGGTTATATAGTAGGCTTTATACAAAATAAAACACATTCAGATTTAAACTGTAATGTTAGTATGTTTGAACAGACATCACGTTGAGCAAAAGCACATAATCATGGAGGTCAAGACGACAGGTCTGCTTTTTTAATTCCAAAGATTCAGACACACATGGTGCGTTGTTCACTGGCCCCAGCTGTCGAGTACTATAATATCTCTGTTGTGTTGCGTTCTCTCGCCTCGCAGCGCTTTGCACACCATAAACGGTTATAGCAGTAATTGTCTTTTATGGCAGCATGCAGCTAACAACCTCATCTGCCAGACCTGTTCTCCCCGAGTACGAACTCGCCCAGCATAGCCTGGCCTCAGAACACATTCCGCAAGAGTTGATGGCAGGTCTGTGAAATACCCATCTCCTGGTATGGGTAAAATATATATTTGCGTTTTTATAAGACTTGAATATTTTTATTTACATCTAAGGACGTTTTACGCTTTTTTTTCTGTAAAACAGCGGCTGCACTATAAAATTCGATTATCATATTTCCTATTAAATCTTTCAAACATGTTTACATAGCATCGTTTAACTAAAGTTAACCAATGACTCAACAGATACAAATATAAAATGACAACGATTCTACAAAAAATAAATGTTTATTTTCTTATGATGCAAAATACAACTATGTCTGGAAATGTCTGGAAACTACAACAAATTCTAACAAAATTAAATAATTAAATATTTACACGTCTAAGTAATTGAATACAACTTTCTCATCTTATTTGTTATTTAAAATGTTACGAGGACCACAAAATCTAAGGCAGACTTGTTTGGAGATATGAAATGCTTTTATTATTCAATAAATAAAATCACAGATTACATCTGAAAATGTAAGTAAACGAAACAAAAACTAAGCAAACTAACAACAAATATATATATATATAAAATGACGGCCAACAGACCATGAGGTATTTAAAAAGTTGCCTACAGTGCTTTTTCTACAGCTCAGTATCTATTTTTACTGGTTCCCTGAAGTTCACAGACTTCACCCAATATCATATCGGCTGATATGGTGTGAAAATTTTGGTCGATTCAAAACGAATAGGTAGTGAAGTGGCTAGGTAGTGGTAATGTCATAATTGTCAATACAAAACGAAATTTTCTAATAGCACATACAAAAAAAGGAAATACTTTCTAATGGTACATATCTCATGTACACAAGTGTATTGACTTTACATCAACCTGGGCCCATTTTTTCCCTCTCTCTCTCTAGCGAAAATTTAGGAAACGCTACAGAACTTAATTTGCGGCCCGAAATACACACTGATATACTAACTACAATTGAAGAGGTATAGCATATTGTTCCAACATGTTTATTCATTACTAATAAATTTGGTCCAACTGAAATACAGAATTTTGAAGAATGCAGCGTCAGCGAGTATTTAAAAATACGTCTGGAAAATAGAATTGTGCCGTATTCATTAAGATGGAACCATTCATGACAAAAATTAGCCTAATCCAATATATAAAACTATTGGATCCCAGCATGCGTTAAGAAAATGCTTGAATAACACAAGACCTAATGTAAAATCCCACGACATGACCATTTCAGTAAAAGGATGGATTATCTCGCATCCTCACCTACACGAAGTGCTTCATTCTTAGTCGTCCTTCGTTCCATCTTTGTTTAATTTTTTCATCTTCATCCTGCGGTTTTGGAACCAAATTTTGACCTGTCTCTCAGTGAGGTTCAGTAGACGGGCGACCTCGTACCGCCGGTCGCGCGTGAGGTAAGTGTTAAATAAAAACTCTTTCTCCAGCTCGAGGATCTGGTGCTTAGTATAAGGGCATCGTTTTTTACGCGTCGAGCTCGCGTGAAGCCAGTTGGACACAGGGTTGTCTGGGGAAAGGTAGAGGGAAGGGAATGAGGGTTTCGAAGTCATAAGCGAGTAGAGAATGCTTTTAACACAAGACCCTGTATATCTAAAATCCAGACCATGGCATAAATCACGGTTACTCAAACATATCTCAGGGCCTCGTAACAATCACGTCTAAACCGAAGTAAATATGTCGCACGATTTTACAGCATTTAACCAGAATAAAAATCATGTTAAAACATAGGAATTTATAAATAGTGCTTAATATAAGTTTAATATCATTGTACTCGTATATCCCATCATTTGGGCAGCCTTACCTGGATCAGCGCCCGGTTTCTCCTCTGTATCGCCTCCCTTGTCAGCAGTCCGGCCAGAAACTGTCTCAGTGTCGGTAGAACATCCTCCGTTAGTGAAGTCTCCAGAAGGTAGTACGGCATGTGAACTGGCCTCTGTGCCGTTATCATTCGTTCTATTTGTATCAGGTTTGGCATGAAAGTGATGATGGATCGTCGGTAGCTCAGTGAGAGGCAGCCCACATGCAGAGTCCAAGAGCCAAGACTGCACGTAATCCCCAGCTACTGGAGGTTGCGTATGCGGCTGATACACTGACGGTACACCACTGGAGAAATGCGTTGGGATGTGGCCCCAACCCGAGCCACCATAAACGGGTTGCTTTGCCGGGAATGTGCAGTGACCGAGCTCTGTATGGTCTGTGGGTAGAACGGAGGGCCTGTGCTGAATGAGCCCTGACCCTGAGGAGAAGCGAGTCTCCTCGTTGTCCGGCATAACAAGAGAGTCAACATAATATCCTGTCAGAGCTCCGGATGTCGACATGGCAGGGACGCACTCTCATGCATACACACACATAAAAACACTAACACACACATACAGTAACACGCTCACAAAATAACAATCTGGGAAAATGGAGAGGCAACTTCCCCCTCACAAAGCCCCAGTCAGCTAATAAGTTGAGAGCAAACTGCCATTTGATTGGGTGAGGTGCGCACGTGACCACTGGAACAGAACAATGAAAAAAAAAAAAAAAAAAAAAAAAAAATCAATGGAATTTCTGTAAAAAAAAAAAAAAAAAAAGGAAAAATAAAAAAATATTGCTTTGGTTCTAATCTTCTCTAGTACAACAATCATCGAATGAGCTATTAAAATAAATAGGCATATTTACAAAATGTAAACACTAAAAAAAAAGAATTATCTAAACTTGTTTAGATCAGATTCAAAGCACAATCCCAAGGATGTTGTTTACAAAATGTAATGTCTCAAATGAGTTGACTGCATTCGAAACTAGAAAATCTACACAGCTTTTCTGCAGACAAACAGCATGGACAGGAGATATTGGCATAAATGTACGTAATCAAACTGACACTATATATGACAAAGAAACTGAGAGGGATTAGACCACTATGATAGGACCGGCCTGTTTTATGAATACCGCATAATAGATGTTCTATTTGTTAGTTGTGCGGTTTTAGTTTTCATAATTTACCCATTTAAAAAAATTGTTACAGTGCAGTGCTTCATGACGACCCGACCTGCTGGTATATTACCGATTAGATCAGTAGCATGCCAGTAGTTTTTTGTCCTTCATGCATTAAAATATACTTTTCAGATAGTACATTATTTCAGGATGCTCACTATGAATGATGATAATATATTGTAATGACTGACTGAAAGAAAGTACTTTCTTTATATCGACACAAAGTCTTCGAATTGCAAATTTATACAAGGAAGAATGGTTCAGAAAAATACACAAAATGCACGTTGAAGCCAAACATGTGTCTTAAATGTGTCGAATAAAGTAATAAATGAAAATGTAAACATACAATTTGGCAATTACTACATTACATTTATCAAATAATTTTAATCTGCACAATCGAAAAGATAGCGTCAAAACGGTGACTTTGTACAGTAAATGTAATTGCCACCAAAAAAATTAAAGAGCTTTTATTAATCCTAATACTATTATTAATTCTATTATATAAAAATATCAGATTATAGTAACAACTAAATTATTATTATTATTATTATTATTATTATTATTATTATTATTATTATTATTATTATAAATGTTGTTGTACGTTTTATTCTGCAATCATTGGCCATAAATGAATTCCATTTATATATCGTTTACATATAAATTATGGTTGCCAAACAAAAAGCAGCTAAAATAAGTTAACTATTACTATAACATTTACCGGCACAAGCAAAATGAACATAAAAACGTAATACAATAAAGGGAATCTCAAGTAAAAACGAGTAATTACCATTAAAAAAAATTTCCGACAGACATACAAGTACACAAAAAAAGTCTAATGCGCATCGACTCAGTAATTGTGAGCCTCTTACAATGGAAATGCAGAAATAGGCTATCAAAAACGATATGTTTTTTTTTTTTCTTTTCAAATATTAAATAATTTTTCACACCATTTAGAAGTCCATCTGTGATTACCAGAAGGGCATTCAGAAGGATTTTACTATTTTACAACAGGAAACGGCACTAGCGCCCAAAAAAAGAAGAGAGAGACGGAAACAACATGGCCCTTTGAGGCCGTAAACTGCTCAGGGGTGTTTGTTAACACAACCGAGTTTTACCATAGGCGTTATTCATGCTTTTTAGACACAAATAAATTCCCTTTAGCTGTACTGGAGTGCCACCATAAAGCCAGTCTTGCCTTTTGTGTTCAGCCACTTCTTACGGCGCTAGGCGGAAGCCGGGAACGCAATTTCTCGAGCTCAGTGGCACGCCACCGAGGTCGCTGTTGCTTACAGCAGACAAGGCTCGATTGCCGTGTATTGGACGTAACCGAGGCCTTGTCAAGTACTGTCTACACTGAGTTCGGCAAATCAGTGTCTGAATAGTCCGAAAATTCAAACACCAGACAACTCATGGCGATTGTGTTCAAACGGCACTTTCTAAAATAATAATAATGCTTTACATTTTATAGTAATTTAAATGATTTCGGACCGTTTCGATGTCCACTAGCAGATCGTAGGTTACCGACGAATGAAACTGGGGCAATTAAGACAGTTTCGTGTTGCAGAGTTTAAATATTCAATCCCAACAACATGAAACTACCTAAACCACTCGACAGTCTGGTTCAACTCTTAAGACAAAACAACTAATGGTATCTAAACAAATCGACATCATTACCTTTTATCTAATCTTTAATCTGCATTTTCTATCAGACAGCATGCACTTTTCGTAACAGCCAAGTCTTTTCATGTCAGAATAGCATCTTACCTGTGTTTTCACTTCATTTTAATGAAACGGCGTACCACAAAATGACTGTTTTTTCATCGCCTGAAATCCGAACGTCTTTATTCCTGCCTCTATCCAGTCTGTACTGAGGGTAGTCTCTCAGAAAAGTGACGAGCCTCATAAAGTAGCCAGCAATAAAATGCCACAAAAGCAGACGAAAGTCGCCATAATACTGCGGTGTCTATACATGTTGTGGCCCTTTGCTGAATTATGCTTAAATACATTTCGGAATTTCATTGCAAAACGAAATTTGACTTATATATATATATATATATATATATATATTTAAAACACTACGCTTTCACAGCAAAGCTCAATAGAGGTCAAGTAAGCACAAATGTAAAATATACACCTT
>JAHKKF010517683.1:12152-29121 GCA_019740295.1 Labeo calbasu | reverse complement strand
AATTTTTAACCAAAGTATATTATAGACCTAAAGAATCAAAAAGAATCCTAAAGAATCATATCAACTTGTGGAAAACGGGCATCCGATGACCCCTTTAAAGACACGCTCAAGAAAACCCGTTCACCTGTTAGAGCCGGGCTGGTTGTTGATCAGCACTGGCTTCATATTTAGCGAGAGGCAGTCCATTGATTGATCCAGGCCTGTGCTCTTTCTAGGTGTAAGTGTTTTTGTGTCTTTAAGAACTAATGTGCTTCCATCTCGACCCAAGATGGCTGAAGGATTCCAGTGTTCCAGAGTCGAAAGACCAGGTTGGGAACCAGAGACTTGTACTGGAGATGTCATTTTTGATGTCTGAGGAGCATCATGAGTCAGGAACCGCACTGATTTTACAGGCTAAAAGAATAACAACATCAACAAAAATACATTTTGAACATTTGCAAGCATTTGAAGGTGAAAAATCCCATTAAATCCTAGATCATCACAACTCTTCGACCTAAAATGCTTGCTTTCTTACCTTCTCTGTATTGTGCTTATGAGAGTCTGGTTTGACCAGAATGGACTGAGGCGCCACGGCGGCCTCTTTCTGGACAGGATCCCTGCTGATCGTTTGATATCCACCAGCAGAGGGAGCTGTTGTCTCATATGCCCAATGCTGAGCCTTGATGGGGTTTGAAAACAAACCATTTCTCTTTTTGGGAAGAACTGGTGAGCGACCGAAAGTGTAGATTTGCCCCAAGTCCTGAGGCGGAGGCTGAAGGTTTACGATGGAATTTAAGTTGTAGTTTCCGTGATGAGGCAACCCTTAACAAAAGACAGAGAAGAAATGTATCAGCACATCAGACTGAATTATATAAAGAGAGAAAATTACCATATATGTTTTCAACACTGATAATAATTCTGAAATGTTTCTTAAGCTGCAAAACAAAATATTAGAACGATTTCTGAAGAATCATGTGACAATAAGGACTGGAATAATGATGCTGAAAATTCAGCTTTACGTCACAGGAATAAATTGCATTTTAAAATATATTCAAGTAGAAAGCAGTTATTTTAAATTGTAATAATATTTCACAATATCACTGCATTTTTCATCAAATACAGTTGATACAGTCAAATACAATCAAATGTTTACATACACCTTGCAGAATCTGCAGAAAGTTAATCATTTTACCAAAATAAGAGGGATCATACAAAATGCATGTTGTTTATTTAGTACTGATCTGAAAAAGACATTTCACATAAAACATGTTTACATATAATCCACAAAAGAAAATAATAGTTTATAAAAATGAGACAGTTAAACTGCCTGCTGTTCTTCAGAAAAATCCTTCAAGTCCCACAAATTCTTTGGTTTTCCACCATTTTTGTGTATTTGAACCCTTTCCAGCAATGACTGTATGAGTTTGAGATTCATCCTTTCACACTGAGGACAACTGAGGGACTGCAACTATTACAGAAGGTTCAAATGCTCACCGATGCTCCAGAAAGAAAAACTATGCATTAAGAGCCATGGGGTGAAAACTTTTGAACAGAATGAAAATGTGTGCATTTTTCTTATTTTGCCTAAATATCATATTTTTTTTTATTTAGGACTACCCTTAGATACTTGCATGTTTCCCAGAAGACAAAATAAGTTAAATTTACCATGATCTTCGAATTCAAAAAGTTTTCAGCCCCTGCTCTTTATGCAGGTTTTTCCTTCTGGAGCATCAGTGAGTGTTTGAACCTTCTGTAATAGTTGCCCATGAGTCCCTCAGTTGTCATCAGTGTGAAAAGATGGATCTCAAAATCATACAGCCATTGTTGGAAAGGATTTAAATACACAAAAATGCTGAAAAACCAAAGAATTTGTGGGACCTGAAGGATTTTCTGAAGAGTTTAACTGTTTAGGAAAGTCAAGGGACTTATTAACAACTATCACTAAACAAAAAACACAGCTTTGGATCATTCAGGTAACAACACAGTGTTAAGAATCAAGTGTATGTAAACTTTTGAATGGGGTTATTTTTATAAATTCAACTGTTATTTTCTCTTGTGGACTACGTAAATGTCTTTTATGTGAAATACCTTATTCAGGTCAGTACTAAATTAACAATAACATGCATTTTGTATGATCCCTCTTATTTTGGCAAAATAATGAACATTTTGCAGATTCTGCAAGGTTTATGTAAACTTTTGACTTTAACTGTAAATGCAGCCTTGGTGAGCATAGGACACTTCTTTTAAAACCGAATAATGTGTATCTTGGCTTAAATTGGCAAAAAGTATAAATAAAACACGTTTGAATAGTTGTTTTCTGTTTAGAACAGTTGCAGCAGCTGAAAGTTGGCTTAATCTGTCATTACGTGTCAGGGCTCGTTGGCTCTCACCCCTGTGTGTGGCATGGAGGGCGCGTCTCACAGAGCTCCATCCCTGCTTTCCACCCAGCTGCGTTGCTCTCCCAGGACCGGCAGATGACATCACAGCCATTGTAGCTGAAGGGGTGTCGCCGTTTACTCTGTCTAGGGCCAGGACAACAGCCTGCGGCTTGTGCGGGGTGTGGCGCTTTGCTGATACTGTGCTTGTATTAGGAATGGCAGGTTTGGTTTGTTCGAGAAACCTTGCAGATGTTCTGTGGGAAAGTCAGGATATTACTGTAACCTTGATTAACAAGATAATATTGTTTGTGCTTGCAAAACTACAATAGTTCTAATTAGAACTAATAAGGTCCAAGAAAACGTTACATTTCTAGCACATACTGTGATTTTAAATAACCCATGCACCACTAAACTGATCTGAAGAGTCTATGTTATTATCTTTAATAGTGTGTTTAAGATATTAACTAATGTAGAGCATAGGAGTGTGTGATATTTATTATAATATGATAATATCATAATTGTTGTTTTAACGATATGTGGACTGACATTAGGAGTATGTCACTTACTTTGCAAGAAACAAACAAAACAAGTCTTGAGATTCCAAAAGCATTCACTGGAATTGTTTTCATGTTTATATAGTTAAGTAGGCTAATATCACACAATCAAGAGCCGCAAATAGAGTGTTTTCACGACATGTCATCGATCGGCTTTATTGGCGGCAATGAATGTAAACTCTGCCACTGAACCGAACGAAACTTGCATATTTTGCTGATTATTGCTGCTGAAAATGATCAGCTGTCATCAGGTTTTGGGCTGTACTAATTGGTCGGACAGGGAAAAACATTTGGAGTACTATAGACTGCAAAATCAGTCGTTGAGGAACGAAAGGTATTTGTGGCTGGCCAAACTGAACCAGGACTTCCAGAACAAGAAACTTAACAACATTCGTGTTTGTTTTTATCATTTCCGGTCAAAAGTGCAAACCCTCTATATTAGCACTTGAGCGCAGTCATAATTTTTAGTATGTTAGCGCGATCGTAAATGTGATTATTTTATACAACAGTTCGACAAACAAGAAGTTAATATTAAGTGAGTGACATTTTAGACACAATATTATCCGTTTTTTCTGTTTTACTAACAAAAATTGTTTCATCAAAGCCGGAGCAGAACAATTTGTGCATCTCAAAGCAACACTGCAGTGTTTCCTTACTGAATTAATCTGTTTCTGAATTAATCATTTGAGTAAATGAATCAATGATTAATTGGTAAAGACAGTCACTTGCTTCATTTCTAAATGAATCGTCTGTTTTGAATGAATCGTTTGAATAATGACTCCATTTTTAATAATTTTAGACATAATATTGTCTGTTTTTTTCTTTTTTGGCAATGAAAGTAATTCCAATCAAAGCTGGAACAGAACATTTGTGTGTCTCAAAGCAATGTTTTGTTGTTTATTTCCTAAATAAATCTGTTTTTAACTAATCATTTTAGTCAGTGATTCAGTGATTTGTTGTAAAGACAGCCACTTGCATCGTTTCTAAATCAATTGCCTGTTTTGAATGAATCGTTTGAATGAATGATCCCATTTTTAAGCATTTTAGACACAATATTGTCAGTTTTTCTTGTTTTTTGGCAACGAAAATAGTTCCAATCAAAGCCAGAGCAGAACATTTAAATGTTTTAGAACAATGCTGTTGCATTTAATTCCTAAATAAATCTGTTTTTAATGACTCATTTGAGTCAGTGATTCCATAATTCATTCGTAAAGACAGCCACTGGCATCATTTCTAAATAAATTGTCTGTTTTGAACAAATCATTTAAATGAATGATTCCATTTTTAATAATTTTAGACACAATATTGTCTGTTTTTTTTCTGTATTGGCAATGAAAGTAGTTCCAATCAAAGCCAGAGCAAAACATTTGTGTCTCAGAGCAATGCTGTGGCGTTTTTCGTTCCTAAATAAATCTGTTTTTAACAAATCATCTGAGTCAGTGATTCATTTGTAAAGACAGCCACTTGTGTCGTTTCTAAATGAATCTCCTGTTTTAAACGAATTGTTTGAATGAATGATTCAATTTTTTACCATTTAGACACAATATTGTCAGTTTTTTTTCTGTTTCAGCAACAAAAATAGTTCCAATCAAAGCTGGAGCAGAACATTTGTGTGTCTCAGAGCAACGCTGTTGTGTTTTGTTCCTAAATAAATCTATTTTTAACAAATCATTTAAATAAGTGATTCGGTGATTCATTGTAAAGACAGCCACTTGCATCGTTTCAAAATGAATCGTCCGTTTTAAATGAATCGTTTGAATGAATGATTCCATTTTTGATCATTTTAGACAGAATATTGTCAGGTTTTTTTTTTCGGCAACGAAAATAGTTCCAATCAAAGCCAGAGCAGAACATTTAAATTTTTTAGAACAATGCTGTTGCATTTAATTCCTAAATATATCTGTTTTTAACGACTCATTTAAGTCAGTGATTCAATAATTCATCCGTAAAGACAGCCACTTGCATCATTTCTAAATAAATTGTCTGTTTTGAACAAATCATTTGAATGAATGATTCCATTTTTAATCATTTTAGACACAATATTGTCTGTTTTTTTTCTGTTTCAGCAACAAAAATAGTTCCAATCAAAGCCGGAGCAGAACATTTAAATGTCTCGGAGCAATGCTGTGACATTTAATTTCTAAATAAATCTGTTTTTAATGAATCAGTTGCGTCAGTGATTCAGTGATTCATTTGTAAAGACAGCCACTTGCGTTGTTTCTGAATTAATCACCCATGTTGAACGAATCGTTTGGATGAATGCCACCTACTGGTGTTTTTAGTGTCATGTTTATTTATCCATGACAGGCCTAAACCAGAACACACTCAGCAAAACATTGTTTAATTATCATTATCTTTCTGTCAATATCGCACACCACTAGTAAGGAGTCGAAGAATGTGTTGGTGTTACTGTGTGTAGCCCAAATGTACTATGAACTGTACTTCTGCTCACCTGAGCACAGGTGTAACATAGTTGGCTGGCAGGATTCCTACTTTGCCTGTTCGGAGAGACAGTCCACGCAGCCAGCCCTCCTTGAATTTCCCATAAACCCCCACCATCTCACCCTTCCTCAGTTCCAGCTCCTCAGAGCGATGAGGCGTGTAGGAATACAGCGCCGCACACCTGAACATATCATCAGGTTAAAGAAATTGTTAAAAAATGTAAATACTGCAATTATTTATTCACTCACAGTAACTGAACACATTTACAATGTATATATAATGTGATCTCACAAACACTTACACACTAATTGAGAGCTGCTGGGTGGCAGACATCTTGCTCTCTGACGGCAGGGAGGACGCCGGAGGGTTAATCAGTGCCATGGTGATGGTTGGCGGACTTTCACTGTTCATTGTTCTGTCTCTCTGTAACAGTCAGAAAGTAACTGGTAATTTTCTTATCTTTGCATAAACACTTCAATACTAGTGTAGAACAGATTTGCTGAACTCAAACATTCATGCTTATGCAGCCTTCTGATATCATATCACTCAACATGTGCAAATGCTAAGCAGTTTTTAATAACTTTATGATAACTAATTTACAAAAAACAGACTGAAAAAACTTTCTGAATACATTGAATCTTGGCTGACTGCTAATGGATTGACATATTAATGCTATTGTAAAAGTTTCAAGGTTTATTAAGTATTAATTTTGTGTATTTCTTTTGCATAATAGCAAATTAAACATCTCTGACATCAGATACAGAGCTGACTCAGACAGAGAATCTCAGATTGAGACTTTTCCAAAGCACTGATAACAAATGACTAATATTAAGACCATGGGCTATTGGAGGAGGGTCTGGGCAGTTGAGTCATGATGAGTCTTTCTCTTAAACTGAGATCCAGTCTAATATTAGTGCATTACAAAAGCATGATGAAACAAGAGAGCGATCTGTGAATTCTGTAACTTTGACAATTTCCACGCCTCTCTTAATCACTTACACCTACAGTATGTCCCATAATTGTCTCAGGGAGAGCAGGTGATTACAGCTTTGTTACATCAGCGCTGCCACTGAAGACATCGAAGGCCTAGAGACTTATACATTAACACATTTTATTCAAAGCGACTTACAAATGAGAAATACAGCATAGGTGATTCATCTTAGCGAGTCAGTAATATAAGTACTGCAATCTAATTGTATCTTAAAAGTACCAGATAAGTACAATAGAGCATGTATTTTAAGAAAGTCAGTTCGGTCCCATATTATATTGCACTGAAATACTGGTCTAGGATTTACTTTGAAACTATTTTTACTCAGAAATTGCTAGTAAATTTCATAAATCATTGCAACAAAATGGCACACTGAAAATAAACATGAAATCTGGAGTAGAAAGACTGAAAGAGGATTTTTATTATTATTATTATTGTAAAACTTAGGCCTAAATTTACAACTTCAAAAATATATATTAAGAGATAAATATTGATTATAGGACTGATTCGCGAGCCCAGATCTGTCCCGAACTAGATCAAATGATTCGCGAACCCACTATGAAGTTCCGATCTGAACAAATGATTCGCGAACCCGCTATGAAGTTTCATTCTAAATCAAATGATTCGCCAGCCCAAATCTTTCCCAAACTATATCAATTGATTCGCGAACCTGCTAGGAAGTTTTGTTCTGAATCAAATGATTCGCGATCCTGCTATGAAGTTCCGATCTGAAACAAATAATTCGCGAACCCGCTATGAAGTTTCGTTCTAAATGAAATGACTCGCGATTCCGCCATGAAGTTCCGAAATGAAACAAATGATTCGCGATCCTGCTATGAAGTTTCGTTCTAAATCAAATGATTCGCGAACCCGCTATGAAGTTCCGATCTCAGTAAGTAGATTCACAAACCAGCTTCTTATCTGAATTAAATGAAAAAAAACTGAATTAAATGATTCGCGAATCGCATTTTACAGTCCTAATCTAAATCAAATGATTCATGATACGCGATTCGATTGGAGCGCTTCAAAACGGTTTAACTGATTCGAAGTTTTAAAAAGCTCAGTTTTACCCATCACTACGTGCTTTTTAAAATCATTACAAGCGATGTCGAAATTCGAAAATGAAAGGATTTGAACTAGGTTTTGCTTTGTCTTGAACTTAATGATCCAAGCCCCGAGTTTGAGTTTGAATCAATCGGAGCGGTGAAAATGACTCACTCAATTGAACCAGTTCGTCTGTTCTTCCCCTTTTCAGGCCTTCAGTCATGTTTACGCGACGTAGTACTACTACTGGCCTAACTCGCTTGTTTTACGAACTGAAATAAGCGAAAAAAGTGTATTGTTTACATATAAAATAATTTACATTCCGAACATAACTGCTTTCCACGTCGAAGACATCAAATCTACGAACAGGTGAGCTAAATAGCAAAAACAGTAATATGACGAGCTGCACCTCAAAATGCATGTTAGATGGAAACATTGTGCATTATGATTGAGTTTGTGGCTTATTAGTTTGACCACTGCGATTCAGTTTGAGTGGAAAAATCATTTGAAAGCATCCAGTTATCTCATACCACTGAAGTGAATGTTAAATTTGTCAGTATATTTAATATATATTTGAAAAATTACTGTTGTATCTGACTATATTAGTCTATCTATAGTCAGTGTAAACAAAGTAAATAGGAGAAACAGATGAACACAAAACAGGTGAAATGTTTTGAAAATATTAGTTCAGAATGATTCAGTTCTCTGGTCTGTTGTGTTCCAGTATTCATAAATCAGTGATTTTGTGTTTGTCAGATATAGTGCTGTCAGTTTATTCTTATTTATGAGTGTCTCTCCTTATCTGCTCTGCAGTATCTGCTCATGGATTACTATGTCGGTGGATATCTGCTGACGTTGCTGAATAAGTTTGGTAATCATATCCCAGAGGACATGGCTCAGCTCTATCTGGCTGAAATGGTGACGGCCATCGATTCACTCCACAGACTCATATGTGCAAAGGTATCTGTACTAACACTGATTAGTCATCTAAACATGGAAATCATGACAGAGTGTTAATCTTTGGGTGAAAGATTATTTTAATGTCATCAAACAATGGTTTTATTCAGAACGTTCTCTTAAGGACATGTTTAGTAGTGATGGGTCGTTCTTGAACGATTCGTTCATTTTGAACGAATCTTTAATGTGACTCGGGATGAACGAGTCGTCTCGGGGAGCGATTCGTTCAGTCGCGCATGCGCAACATCCTATTAGATTCTGTACTGGAATCAGTTCACCTGTTTCGAGTCTTCGATTTTTTGGAGTCGTTATGAGGCTGTCACGTGATGAACGAATGACTCGAACCCGAAGACTCGAGAGATGAACTAATCAATTCTTTTTCCGGCTCAGACTGCGTTGGTTAAGCTTATGGGGCTTTCACTTGATGAACGAACTACTCAAACCCGAAAACTTGTCAGATAAGAGGCAAGGTGAGCTGATCATAGACTAAAGACCCAGGTAAACAATGAATTAATCTTCTCTGTTTCTTATAGCATTATAGTTTTGTTTTGTTTGAAGTGTGATCAACGTTTGTGTAAGCAGTAGATGTGTTAGGGAGGTAACAACATTTTAATTATATTTTGCTAAAATGAACGAAATGACTCGAAAAAAAGATTCGTTCATTTTGCTGAACGAGACTCAAAGGTCAGAGTCGGTAAAATGATCCGAACTTCCCATCACAAATGTTTAGTAAACTGTTAATGAAAAACTTCTGGATTTTTTAAAATAGATTTCAACCTGTTCTCACCATGAAAAACCATGTTCTTACCCACAAAAAATTACGAAAATTCGAAAGAAATTTCAGAGAAGTACTCAATGTGAACAAAGACAGTAAGTCTGAGTGCAATGTGATAACATTAACTAGTATTTTCGGGAAAATCTATTCCGGGTCAATTTGACCCGAACACAACCAGAGGGTTAATGTCCCCTTAAATGTTTATTAATTTGTTTATCCACCTTTTTTGTATTGATTTTAACATTTTGTCATGAAAACATGCATGTTTTTGTTTGCTTTTTGCAAAGTGAGTCCAAAAGAATTCACTGCGTGATGAAGAATATTAGAATGCATTTAAAATAACTCTATAATTTTAGTTATCGAAGCAAAAATATCCCTGTATGGGCTTTTTTTATATTTATATAGTTAAGTAATATCACACAAGCAACAGAATCATTTGTTTCCTAAATATTAGCGTGTTATTAATTTTAGAATTTCATTTTAAGTTAATATTGCGGGAGTTAGATTTTAGACAAAATATTGTTTTTTTTGTTTCGCCAACACAAATAGTTTCAATCAAAGCTGGAGTAGAACATTTGTGCATCTCAGAGCAACCTTTTGTTCCTAAATGTATATGTTTCTGAATGAATCAACTGAGTCATTGATTCAATGATCCGTTTTTGAAGACACTTGCTTCCTTTCTAAATGAATTAGCCATTTTGAATGAATCGTTTGAATGAATGATTCAATGAATCACTCATCCAGATAGGGACTTGCTGCCACCTACTGGTTGTTTTAATATCATATTTATTTATGAACCAGCCAAAGTACCAGCACATAAACACATGCAGATTCTGCAATAACTTTTTTTGTGTTCCATTGAAGTAAGGCGCTTATGATGGATCTGCGCCGGCGATGAGTAAATAATGACGCAATTTTTATTTTTAGCTGCAATTTATATTTTCTTTCCAATCTGAAAAACGTTTCTGAGTCAGAAACAGTGGGCAGGTTTCCGATGACTTCAGAATGTTGCACAATCTGAGGAAAAAAATCACAAATAATGCAAAAAATCTAGTGTTAACTAGCCCCCGGGCAGGTCGCAATATGAGTGACTCGTCTCTCCGTGATGTGATGTTCTCCTCGCCTTCTATTAATGACACAGCTGATGGCAGGAGGACAGAGAGAGAGAGTCACTGCTCAGTGGAGAGGAATGAGCCTTTCAAGCAGATAAGAGGAAAGTGTTATGTAACCCTATATGAGTCATGAGCTTGTAAAGCGGCAACAGAGAACGGGGCATTTTTAGCTCTCAAACACGCTGGCTTCCTCTCAGGAAAACATCTTATACTGTCAGAGGAGAGAAATACTTGCACCCGTTTTTTTGAGGGCAAAGTAAAGAAAATGCATAAAGGAACAGCTTGTTTTAGATTTCAGTGGATTGTTTCTAATAAAATCAAGCATCAACACATTAAGATATTATAATAACATTTCTTATCTGTGCAAGACAGATCACAGACAACAAAAACAAACACATCTCTGACTCATCACCTCTCTCGTAATCTGAATAGGATGTTAAACTCACCGTTTATCATTTAGAGTAGCACTGAATGAAAAAACGCATGCTTTTGTGCATCTCGCCATTGCATGCAGTAATCGCATGTAGCAAAAAAACATCCGATCATCATTCCCACACAAACACAAACACGATCGCATAGGGACTGCTCACCTTAGGCAAGTTTCTGCGAGAGCTCCTCAGACGTGGTTTGTTAAATGTGGCGAGTTGTGGCGTCTTGCCGGAGGACGGCTGCGCGCTGGAGCTGATGTGAGGCGGCTGCTGGCTCTTGCTGAGGGGAGGTTGGTTCAGGCTGTTTAGGAGACTGACATTTGGAGGCCTGGCCGACTTGTGAGACGCTCCAGCGATCCGCCTGGGGACGAAAGCATCGGCGTTGACCCTGCCGTCGCTCCGTGGGTGCGATTCCACCGAGTCCCTCCTTTTGCGTTTTTCCAGAAGCTCGTACGCCGCCGGATTTGGCTGCGACAGAAACACACAAAGCGGTTTAAAAAGAAGCCGAGATGCACAATAAAGTCATGCTGGGTTGCGTAAGCCGCTCTACCTGCTGCGTCTGAGTTTAAAGTGTTGTTAGTCCCACCTGCTCGCACTAAACTTCCTGCGTAAGTGGCAGCTGGAGCGGCTGATCTGAGGAGCGTGCCGTTAAGATGGACTGGTGCAGCACATGTGGGCAGGAGGAGTGACGCTCCCCCTCTCTGTTCCCATGATGTGCTGCTCTGCCACCAAAGTAAAAGAAAGCATTACTGTGCCTTCACGCCTGGCTGCTCACCGCCGAGATGCCCGACCGGCGTCGAGAGTGAGGCTGGCTGTTTTATCTGACTAACCTCTGATATAATCCGTTCACGGATAATGAAAAGCATTCCTATCTGGAGCTTAATTATCCGGTGGCACGTGAAGTTCACTGAGGCAGCAGTGGCGTAAGAACGCACATGTCAGTCACAGGAATGCAGCGTCACAGATAGCGTGCTCACTAACCCTGTTATCACACTCCGTAAGTAGCTATCGCCACTGTCGGCCTGAGAGACGAGGGCCTATTGTTAGGAATTTAACCGTGACATTAAACAGAGAAATGATTAGGGGATGTTGAAAAGACTGGCAAGCAGTGACGAAGATTTTACGTCACACTGTAAATGAGTGATTTTTGACTATTATAGAATAAAGAATTAGAAAGTGCAAAATAGTCAAAGAAGTCTGGGTTATAATTCATTCCAAAACCAAAAGAATGATATTTTGCACAAAGTAGCCTATTTTTAGGATCATTACTTTTTTTCTCTGTGACATTATTTTCATGACAATTAAGCAAATACTCTCCATTCTCAGTGTGCTAATAATATTCTCATTACTGTAACTGCATAAATCAAGGGTCTTATATCTGTGGCGGCACTGCAGGGGTCTGCCAATTACTGTTTGATCTTAAGTTTTTCTTCAAGAAAATATGCAATAAGCAAAAATACAATATTGAGTTCATTTCAGCCTAAGGTAAAATTAAAAAGTAAAACTTCCAAAGTCCACATTTACATTTAATCAGAGACTGAATACTTTTCTGGGATATTTAGAGAACAAATTATATATATATATATATATATATAAAAATGTGCAAGTCTTTTTTTTTCTCAGAGTAGTTGTTTAACTTAAAAAAAAAATGTTAAGAAGTACAAGAAGAAGTTGAGCAACATGCTTCATTATCTGCATTAAAATATATTAGTAAGTTCAAAATTTACAAATATGCACATCAATAATGATTATTTTAATGGTTTTCAGTGTAATATAAGCATCACAACAAAGTATGTAAATCAGGATCATTAGGGTTAACTAAAACAATTAAACAAATTAAATAAATATATTTAAAAAATGAATTACTTGAGGTCAAATACAAAACAACTTTATTTATTTCAGCTAGTTTTCAAGGCAACATTTTTTTATTTTCTATGTACTAAAATAACTACAACTAAAATAAAAAATATTAGAAATGAATTTAAAAACAACTACAGCTAATAAAAAGGCTCCTTGGTTTAAATTGTTAAACTGATTTGAATGTAGACTTTAAAGCATGCATTATAGTTGTACTGTCCTTCTTTTATGCTCATTTAAAAATTATAATTGAAAAAAAAAAACAATGTCCAATATTTTTGCATTGCAGTGAATACTGAAAACAGACTATTTATTTTATGCAAAATATTATTTCTTGTTTTATTACACTACCAGTCAAAAGTACGATTTTTAATGTTTTTTTTAAAGAAGTTTCTTCTGCTCACCACACCTGCGTTTTTGACAGCAAAAACAGTCAAAATTTGAAACATTTTTACTATTTAAAATAACTGATTTCTATTTGAATATATTTTAAAATAATTTATTCCTGTGATTTCAACACTGAATTTTTAGCATCATTACTCCAGTCACATGATCCTTCAGAAATCATTCTAATATTCTGATTTGCTGCTCAGAAAACATTTATTATTATTATGTTTTTTCATGTTTCTTTGATGAATAGAAAGTTCAGAAAAACAGCATTTATTTTGTAACATTATAAATGCCTATATCATCACTTTTGAATTTAAAGCATCTTTGCTAAATAAAAGTATTAATTTTTATAATTTCTTACTGACTCCAAGATTTTATATGCTGATTTTTGGATCTTTCTAAAAATGTACTAAACTGTTTTAAATATTGGTAATAATAATAATAATAATAATAATAATAATAATAATAATAATAATAATATATGTTTTTTTTAACAGCAAATCAGCATATTAGAATGATTTCTGAAGGATCATGTGAAACTGAAGTCTGGAGTAATTCAGATTTGATCACAGGAATAAATTACATTTTAAAATATACTCATTAAAAACAGTTATTTTAAATAATAAAAAATATTTTAAGATTTTACTGTTTTTGCTGTACTTAAATGCAGGCTTGGTGAGCAGAAGAAAAAACATTTAAAAACTTCCTGTTCAAAAGCTTTTGACTGGTAGTGTGTTTTTATTGGGGTTAAACATGATCTGTACATTTCTTTGGGAGGTACAATAACAAAAGCCCGTTGTCTTACCTCTGTGAGCTGCAAAGGAAAGATCCCAACTTTGTCTCCAAGTTTACCTTCAACCCAATTTTCATTCACTTGTTTAATAAGAGTAATGCTGTCTCCCTGTGGGGGGGGGAAGAGAGAGAGAGATAGGCATGTGTTAGGCAGCTGTGGGTGCAGGACGTCCCTGAAGACGTTTACTCGGCTCGAATCGCTCTATGCTGCAGGCCCATTACACCCTTAACTCGGCTCCAGACCCATTTGGACCATCTGCTCTCAGGAAAAGAAAAAAAACACTCAAGGAAAATGTCCTTTAATGGATGCTGTGCCTGAGTCAAAACTGTTATATAATTCAAGTCCTGCGGTGTGACTAACAATACTGCTACATTACACAGCCCAAAGAAGACCACTTCATCGCTTCCCAGGTTTCACATTATGAATCACACAAATGAGGCAAGTAATACTAAACGTGTTTATGTATAGCATGCAATAGCCTCAAAAAGTATTTAGACACTTCCCTCACCGTTGCAAAAATACTATGCCTTAATTGTCCAAATACTTTTTGTGGCCACCGTACCAGTCCTAGATTAAAGAATATGAACTCAAATAAGTAGGTCTATAAAGTGCAGAGATGAACCTTGAAGAAGGTTAAGCATTCCTTGCTGTCCCCCGGATCCAGATTGTTAGCATTGAAGTCATAAAGTGCTCGGCAGACGGCCAGGGGCTGCGGCTGCTCACTTATGACCCGCACCACATCCACAGGAACCAGACCGCTGCTGTCTTTTCCTTCGCCATAATACCAGTTATCATCTACTCTCCAGCGCAGGTAAATGACGTCACCTGACTTCATCGTTAGCTCCCCAGGTGCGTTACCCTGGAAATCATATACAGCTTGAGCTTGCACCTGAAACAAATAAAGTCAAAATTGTGCCATTATTTTTATAACAATTAAATGCATCCAAAGAAACAAATATTAAATATCATTTGAATTATATATATATATATGTGACCCTGGACCACAAAACCAGTCGTAATGGTCAGTTTTTCGAAATTGAGATTTATACATCTTCAGAAAGCTGAATATACAAGCTTTCCATTGATGTATGGTTTGTTAGGATAGAACAATATTTGATATACAACTATTTCAATATATGGAATCTGAGGGTGCAAAAAAATCTAAATATTGAGAAAATCACCTTTAAAGTTGTCCAAATTAAGTTATTAGCAATGCATATTACTAATCAAAAATTAAGTTTTGATATATTTACAGTAGGAATTTAACAAAATATCTTCATGGAACATGATCTTAATTTCCTAATGATTTTTGGCATAAAAGAAGAATCAATAATTTTGACCCATACTATGTATTTTTGGCTATTGCTATAAATATACCCCAGCGACTTAAGACTGGTTTTGTGGTATATATAGGGTATATATAGGTTATACATATATACATATGCACCATGGTAGCATTGGTATACTGATTTTACTATATGGAAATGGAATGAAAATAAACATGTCTGCATTACAGAATTAAAAATCTAAAACAATAATGAGCAAATACGGACAGGCTAAAAGTAAAACATCTCTACATTTAATGGGTGAAGACATCTAAAATTATTTCTGTGTAATAAATGCTTTAATAAATATATTTGATAAATGCAAAGAAATAAAATGTATCACCATTTGCACACAAAATATGAAACGGCTCAAGTGTTTTCAGTGTTGATGATAATCAGAAATGTTTCTTGAGCAGTAAATCACCATATTAGAATGAATTCTGAAGGATCATGTGACGCTGAAAACTGGAGTAATGATGCAGAAAAGTCTGCTTTGCATTGCAGGAATAAATTACATTTTATAATATATTAAAATAGCAAACTTTTTTTGTTTTAATATTCCACAGTATTGCTGTTTACTTTATTTTGATCAAATAAGTGCAGCCTTGGTGAGCAGAAGGGATTTATTTTAAAATCTTTAATAATTGTAATGTTTCCAAACTTTTGGCAGGTACTTTAATAATGACAATTCTATTAATACTTTTATTATATTATATTATATTATATTATATTATATTATATTATATTACAATAAATTATTATTATTATTATATTATATTGTTATATATATATATTATTATTATTATTAAATGCTACTTTTTATTTTTACAGGATAGTATGTATATATTACAATATAAGATCTTGTAATATCTTTTAATATGATAAAATATGTAATTTTTAAATAATAGGTGTCTGGGGTGTGGTCAAATGTACCTGCTTTTTTGTCTAGCTGATCACATGCCGGATTTTACAGTAACTCTTGTGAGTTGTAGGAAGCATCTTGACTTGATCTTAAACAGGCATCATATTTATAATATAATATAATATTTATTTTATTTATTCATTTGTTTATAAAAAGTAAAAAAAAAAAAATATGACCCCTTGTTTAATTCATTATTGTATACCTTTTGTACTGTCTTTAATTTATGCTCTTTTTAATAAATATTATGTCTAATATTTTCACATTATAGTAATGATGGGGAAACATGCTTTATAGATTTTAATAGCTTAACAGATTTAGAAATATATTTTCTTTATACAAAATAGTATTTCTTTTTTTAATATTTCGATTTTTGCAGGTTAAATATGATCTGGACATTTTTTTGAGAGTGAGATTTACACTATATCTAATTTATTCTTTTTTTTTTGGACACTGTTTTGTAAAAAACATTTCTTGTCTATAAAAGACAAATGATATTATAAAAGGAAAAGATGAACATGTATTTAATATATGTTATTAAAAAATATAAAGACAAACTTTTTGATTTTTATTATGTATTATTACAATATAAGATATATATTTTAATGTGATTTTTATATATATATATATATATATATATATATATATATATATAAAATCATTTTTCATTTTCATAAGTGCCAGGGGTGCGGCTTGAGGGCGTGGTCCAATTTTCCTGTTTTTGTTTTTGTTTTTTGTCTCTGACAGATCACGTGCCTGATTTTACAGTAACTCTTGTGGGTTGTAATAAAGATCTTTACTGTCATGAAAACTGTCGCAGATCTTAAATAGGGATCATATTTTTTTATGTAATGATGGGGAAACATGCTTAATATAATTCAATAGCTTAAAAGATTTATAAATAATCTTTATAAAATATTATTTCTTATTTATTTTTAGAATTTGGGGGTTAAATATAATCTGGACTTTTTTTTTTTTTTTTAAAGATTCACTTTTTTTCCGAACACTGTAATTTTGTACTATATATA
>JAHKKF010517683.1:0-12102 GCA_019740295.1 Labeo calbasu | reverse complement strand
TATATATATATATATATATATATATATATATATATATATATATATAATATTAGAAAAGTAAAAGATGGCATATAAATGTATTATATATATTAATAAAAAATATGAAGAACATTTTAACAATTGATTTCCGCAAATAACACAACATCTAACAGCGCTCTATCTCTCCATGCATGTATACTAAATTAGATGCAAGGAATAAGAAACCCAGTGGGAAAAGTTTCCCCAGAGCTCAAAAGCATCCAAAACTTGTAAACGAGCATTACTGTTTGTGGCTCCAAATGCAGTGGCTTTTTTCCCAACTGAAACTCAAGTCCACCGACCTACTTAAACCAAACTAAGGCCCAGTGTGTTTCAGTGGACATTGTTAAACAGAGCATAATGGGGCTCTTAAGCAGATCAGATTGGAAAACCGATCTCCTATATAAAACCACACTGATATAATTAAATATAAACATTTTACCATCATGCTTATGCTGCAAAAACCTGTTGTTCCATTGAAAAACAAACATCACACGCTGTTTGATGTGGCACGACATCAAACGCGGTGTAATATGATACATACAGGAGAAAGTTTAGAAAATACTCATATTCTATATCATCATAATAAATCTAAATCACATCATAACTCCTAAAAGATAAGGCAAGCAAGCAAAGACACAAGCCTTAAGTGCACGTCACAAAACACACTAACATCAGCTACAAAAAAAGAGATAGACGGTGCGTTTCAAAACATTATTCACGCTCTAATGCAACAAAAGCACATGTTGTACTTCTTACCACCTGCGTGTTCTGCCCCAGTTTGGTCAGATCTTGAACGTAACAGCTTACAAGGTCCTCCTGGACTGTAGAGCTGACATATCTGACGGATCTGTCCCTCGGCGTGCCCAGCGGACCCCGTTCCTGCAGGCTCTCTAGGAGTCTCAGCAGCAGCGGGTTGGTAGGGAGCTCCTCCACTGATCCTGGAACAGCAGCTCTGCACTCTGGACAGCACATCTGATGAGGGTGTGAAGCCTCGTGCTGCTGAAGGCATGCTTTACAGAACGTGTGCTGGCATGGCAAGACTTTGGCAGACACGTCCAAAGACTCCATGCACAAAGGACACTCCAATAGGTTCAAAACAGCCAGATCCTCCATTCACTCCTCCTCCGGCACACCTTAAAAACAGTTCATACAGTTTTATAACTACTTGAGTCAGAAATACATATTAGATACCTCATTACATAATGAGTCCTCACTCCAAACCTGTTTGCAATACCCCGAGCTGTGTACTTCCGTCAACACCTGTTGATCACGCTATTGTAATATGCGAACAGGTGTGACGCCGTGCGACATTTGTAAATACAGACACGGCGCGCGTTTAGGTTGAGCTTATACAAGTATAATTTACCTCAGTTAAGCTTACGTTTCAAAACCATTTGTGATCCTGTGGAAATCAAAAGCAAGTTTTCATTGAAATCAAGATCGGACGAGTCGCGGATGACGTCACGTCTACCTGGTTACACGAAACACTTTCGCAGCGAAAACGAGTTAGATATCAAATTGAACATTGTACTGAAATAGAGTTAAATATTCACGTACCTGATGTCACGTAAGAACAGAAGACGAGAGAAAGTGTACAGGTGATTGAGAGAGCAGCTCTAAACTGGTTGTGTGCGGACAGGTGTCATCTTACAGCTCAATGTCACTGAGATTCAGCCGGAGAAATGGACTGAATATGACGGAAAACACTACGTGTTACACTACATTGCAACTGTATACCTGTACAGGTTAACCTATATTATCTAAATGATAATTAATCAGTGAATATTTTTTCGTCAGCTTAGAGAGAGATAAAATGCATTTTTCAATAAATTGTCAGTGAAGATGCTTAAACTTGTGCCTAAATATTTGTTAAATATAATGATAATATAAAAATAACTTTGAGAATGAGGAACAGGGCTGTACATTTTGCCATGAGCTAGTTAGATTGCGGCCAAAATGCATTATTATTATTATTATTATTATTATTATTATTATTATTATTATTTTCTATACATTTTCTATTGTTTAAACCTTGTTAGCAAAAAATGGCAAAAATACAGTTCTGTGTGGTTTTGAAATATATAAAAGGCCTAATTTACAATAAAGATTAAATATAACAATAAAACTGACAATTTGTGCAACATTTGTTAAGTTAATATAAAAACTTAATGATAATATAAAAATAACTACCTGGAAATGGCTGGTACAGGGCTGTACATGTTGTCATAAGCTAGTTAGTTTGGGGCCAAAATGTTGGTTTAAAAGGACATGTATTATTATTATTATTATTATTATTATTATTATTATTATTATTTCTATTTTTTTAACCCTGTTAACAAAAATACAGTTTTGTATGATTTTGTAATATATAAAAGGCCTAATTTAAAATAAAGATTAAATAAACATTACAATTAAATGGACAATTTGTGCAATATTTGTTAAAAATAATAATTATATAAAAATAACTATTTGAGAATAAGGAACAGGGCTGTATATTTTTTCATAAGCTAGTTAGTTTGGGGCCAAAATGTTGGTTTAAACAATGCGTTTTTTTTAATAAATGGTCAGTTATTAATATTATTTTATTTTCTGTACATTTTCTATTGTTTAACCCTGTTAGCAGAAAATTGGCAAAAAATACAGTCTTGATTTTGAAATATATAAAAGGTCTAATTTACAATAAAGATTAAATAAACATTAAATTAAAATGGACAATTTGTGCAACATTTGTTTTTTATATATATATATATATATTTGAGAATGAGAAACTGGGCTGTAAATTTAGCCATAAGCTAGTTTATTTGGGGCCAAAAATGTTGGTTTAAATAAATGCATTTTTCAATAAATTGTTAGTGAAGGTGCTTAAACTTTAGAAAATAATTTTTATTTTATTTTATTTTATTTTATATTAATTTTTTTATTTTTTAACCCTGTTAGCAAAAATTGGCAAAAAATAGTTTTGTGTGATTTTGAAATGTGTGTGTGTGTGTGTGTATATACATATATAAGGCCTAATTTACAATAAAGATTAAATACACATTAAAATTAAATGGAAAATTTGTGAAATATTTGTTAAAAATAATGAAATAAAAAAACTATTTGAGAATAAGGAACAGGGCTGTAAATTTTGCCATAAGCTAGTTAGTTTGGGGCCAAAATGTTGGTTTGTAGTTACTGATAAACTTATAGCCTATTTTTTGTTGAATGGAAAACTATTAAGAGATTATTTACTTGTGTTTCCATCAGCCTGTAGAATGTTTTACTAGTGAATATATGTTAAACAAATAATCAAAATATCAAGGTCATGACATTTGGACAGTTATGACATGATTTTGTTTGATTTATTATTTGATACCGTTAACATAAAATCAACATTTAGAATAAAGACACAAATTTGATGTGTTAACAGCTAGCTTTTTCATGCTGGGGTATGTTAGATAATACTTTATAAAAAAAATATCCCACAACAAAATTGGATTTGTGCATGTAATGGTTGAAAACCAAAATTTACTGTACTTGTGGAATGAGCCACATACACGTGACACACGATACCGAGGTCAGTAACTGAATGAGTTATAATATATTAAAAAAAAGTAATTAGGAGGTTTAAGTTCGTTTGAAAGTAATACGAGCGCCCTCTAGTGGTGAACAAAAGCAATTGCTCACGTGTTGCCTTTATCATTTCATTAGTCATGTAAGTTTTTCATAAAAGCAGCCCCATCGGGTAACTTCTTATCTTTTTTTTAAAACTTCCAAGTCATAAGATTCGTCCTACATGAACAGGCATATGCTTCAGTCAGACAGATTAATGAGCAGTGGATCTATTGACGGATAAGACAAGACAAGCCTAATGATGATGGGAGTTCTGGTGGTGACTGCAGCCTTAGTCAGCGCATAAATCATCTTCTGCTTTACCCTGCAATGAAACAATCCAGACATCTGTTTTGAATCTATGGGATTTCAATTTCACACATCCCTTAAACCCCAAAGTCCCGTTAACATCTCACGGCTAAATTATTCATTAATATTGGCTCTGCGTTCTGCACAAGTTCAGGACATTCACTTAAATTTTTTAAGGGTGCATGAATTTTTTATCTGTTTTGTAAGTCTGCAGAATATGGGAGGTTTTTTTTTTTAGAGATTCTTTAAAAGAACGATTCCTGCTTGTGATTATCTGTAGTTTTTACATCAGTAGTTAATTGAAGCACTGTGTGCTTTTCTTGTACTCGGTTTGTTAGGTTAGGTTAATGATCTGACAAAACTCAGTATGAGCCTTCGGCTGCTGTAGGGTTGAGTGTTTGTGATGGTTGGAGAGCAATTGCAAAAGCTTTAATTGGCCCTTGCTGGCCTCTTATCTGGTAGAAACAGAGCAGATCTGGCCGGCAGAGGGCGCAGTTTGTATGGCAACATAAGCATCAAATTTTAAGTGTTTCCTCTTTACACAAAGTTGATCACTGGCTCATAATAAAGGCAATCCATTGCTTTTCTCATTTCATATTTCATTTGACTGGTTTCTTTGTTTGTTTTCGATCTTTCGTTCAGATTTGTGCTTTCTCTGCAGTTTGAAGTAATCAAGTCATCTGAGTTCTGTGGGAATGAGTCTATGGGTGTTTACAGGCTTCCATTACAGAACATCAATTATTCATGGGCTGATTATAAGGCTATTGTTTCCTGCCATTATTTCTGAGAGTTTGCATTTATAAAAATTGCCCACCCACGTGTAGCCTACACTCTTTCTTAGTTCAGCTTGATGCAGAATTTACTTTTGCAACAACTAAAGCTACTTCTAATAATTTTATAATGTGTTGTCCAGGCCAGGGAGAGATCAACAGTACATCTAAACGCTGTTAAGAATTTGTGTTTTCCTGCTGGGGGATGTCAGTCTGGTGTTTGTATCTTCCTAGCTGCCATTTTTTGGATGCTACAGCACCTTCTGTTTGTCCTGCTTCTGATGTTTTGTTAATTATGGTTATATCCATATGCGCACCATGTGTGGTTATACAGCTTGCGGAGTGTTTACCGAAGAGCCGGCTGTGCGAGACCAACCTGAACAGCAACATTTTTTTAAAGGTTAAAAGCCACATTTCTATTTGACACAAAAGGTTAGAACAGTTCCCAGAGATCAAACTGTACGGTATACTTTCTACAGAGTCAAAAAACATCTTGCAGAACAAAATAAACCCTTAAATCATAGATAGATAGATTGAAAAAGAGAGAATTGAATAGAAAAAGAGAATTGAAAAGAAAAAAAGGATGATTAATTCACATGTCGTTTGAACTGAGATGAATACAATGATCTCACACCACATTAAGGAGTGGAAAAACACATTTATTGTTTGTATTTCATGATAAAATTGACAGAATATAAAGGCTAACCTAGTAAAACAATAATAGATTTAAAATGCATTTATACTAAGTATAGTTCAAGTCTATTAACATACTTACTGACGTACTGCTCGAGACTTGCAATTAAACTTTATTTGGAGTACTACATGTGCACAATGTACATTTCTTAATATTAAGCCTAAAATATGTTTTAATGTCGCTGTTGATGAGGATTGTATGATCTTTAAATATTTTGCATTTAAAGGCATTATTATTTAAAGCGTACGTAAAGTATACTTGCAATAGTTCCACTTTAGCACAATCAAATATATTTCCGTATATCTGTAGTTGGACTTCAAAAAGTGCATTAAGTACAAAATTAGTTGTTCCAATTTAACAGACTTTAAATATACCAGTTTAGTATACTAAAAATATAATTGAAGGGTATTTATATTAAGTACATAATATGTAATTGTATTTGTAGTATACTTAGTGTGAAATAAATGCATTTTACTATACTTATTTTTCACTAGGGTATGATTTTTGTAATGCTTATTGAGATTATTGGCTGGCTGCTACAAATAATTAATAGACTTGAAAGCGTTAAATATTATTTCCGAGTATTTCGTCTTGTGAATAGTCATATGATGTGATTTACCTCAGAAAAGCCAACAACAAGAAGCACTGGAGCCCACATTAACCTATGTTTGGGTGTTTTTGCATACGGGCCCGGGGCTGATTTGCCACTGATTTCCATATCATTGAACACAGTCCACAGCAGTCCAGTCCATGGAAGATTTATTTGTTTTTGTATTCAGGTTTAATTAAACATAACCTTAAGTTTCTGGATGCTGCATCACATCTTGTTGGTTTTGAATGAGATTTTTAAATCAACACAACAATCATTCACTTTCAGCTCTGTGTTTATTTTTACATATTTCATTTTATGTATTCTTAAGTGTTACTTTGAATATGTATATTATGTATTTGTTTTTTTAATCACTCATAAATATGGTTTATAGCAGGTGTTAACAGTGATTAACAACCATTACTACTGAAGGGCGGGGTTGGGTGGGGTTGCTATAAACCATTAAAGCTCATTTGTTTAGAGAGAATAACCACTCCTGTTGTCAATCACCGTGTCTCACCCCCACCACACACAACGCACTACACCACACCGGTCGTTTACGACTCTATACGCCCCCCCCTGCACGGCTGCACACCTACAGACCACCACAGCCCGGCAGGGGGGCAACTATACCGACTTCACGTGCTTTTACATACCACAGGGGGCACATGAAGCTGCGTTCAAACTCGTAAAATACCACGGAGTTACAACAGAGAAACTTGTCAATAATTTTACGAGGAGAACAGGAACATCATCCGCCGAACCTCAACTTACAATTTACCAGAGTCATTTAGAACGCTTTCTTACAGATGCCATTATGACGTCATATTAAATCGTCTCGGAAGCAGTGTTGCCAAGTCTGCAGTTTTCACACGGAAATGACTGTTCGCAAAGAGCTTGATTGACAGGCGATCTGACCAATCATAACGTCGAATCCAGGCGCGTAGAATAACTTAGGTGGATTTAAACCAAGTGGCAACCTCCCGGTTTACCTCTTGAAGCCAACACGGAAGTGACTAAAACTGCAATTTATCGACTGGCCGCTAGAGGCTGGCTGCAAAAGGGAGTCAATCCCATAGACTCCCCATGTTAAAATGCCCAACTTCACAGCAGAAAAAAATATGTTTACAGCCTGGTTCAAAAAGTGGTTTTGGTCTATATAGCTAGTTTTGCCCTTCATGTCAACTCTGAGGGGGGTGAATTTATTTATAACTCATCCGTTTAATTAATATTAAGCCTTAAAGTTCTGCATAATTTAGGGCGTGGCCACTTAAGTGACAGGTGGATTGCCGCTGCTGTCACCACGGTCGCGCTCGGCGGGCGTAGTTTCAGCAGCCAGCTCCACCCACGTCCCGCCTATTTGCCCATTTTCGATTATTCGGGAGTGACGTGCAGTGACGCGATTCCAAGATGGCGACGGCCGACTCCCGCCCACTAAGAGCTTCAGAAATGCTCTTCGGAAACCTACGGGTGACGTCACGGACACTACGTCCATGTTTTTTACAGTCTATGATTTAAACTTGAAAGATTGTGTGTATTGACTTTTTTCTGCGGTTGAAATACATTTTGATGTTCATTCATGTTTTTGTTTTGTTTTTTATCAGTTTCAGTTTGTTTTCAGTAAAGAAGAAAAGATCGTTTCACGTGTCATTGATCTAATAAGGCAAACGTAGTAATACACTGATCTGTCAGAACACATTAAAGAGCCACCAAACGGTGTTTATTGTTTGAATTTCTTTAAAAAATTACAAAATTTTAAAGCTGAGACCTTGTTTCATACCAGAAATAACCTGCTCTGTCTTTTCGGTCAGCGTGTTGTCAGTTTCCTCTTTGCTCCGCGATGTATTTTTCACTGTGTTAGAACATGATGTGTAGTGTGAAAGTGACATTGTTTGTCGGACGTAGCAACCGTAACTAAGGAGGGCGGGGTTTTGCAGATAGTCAATTGGGCTACTTTAACACTGTTGCCATAGGTTGTTTTTCATGTCCCTGGGTTAAAGCAGTAACACCAATAACGTGATATTTAGCTCATGGAATGCCAATTTTACCAGGGGAGCCCTGCCAAAAAACACGTTTTACCCCTGGAACGCGATTTTTACTGGCAGACCCCCTTAAGTAGCATATGGGCAGGTTTTGTTGTGAAAATCTGGCAACCCTGCTCGGAAGGCCGCTGTTGTTGTTGTTGTTGTTGTTTTTAAATAAACATGTTTAAAAATTGAAAGAACTAAAATAAAAAATAAAGGACACAAAATTTAAAGGACTCACCATCACTGTTGACATATAAGCAGAGCTGGTTGGTTTCCTTACAAATTGTAATCCGTTACTGATTCCAGATTACATGACAAAAATTGTAGTCAGTAACGTAATCCATTACATTACACATGTTAGGTAATATAATAAGATTACTTCTTTTTGATTACTTTTAGATTACTTTTGACCTGACTCGTTTATCACAATGATTTAAAACAGGATAATCTTGTATCATAATAATGTAAAAATACAAAGAGTAAGGAAATATATTGCTTTCTTGAAGTGCATTAAACATTATATTACATCAAGGTTTTCCAAACTGGAAGGTTAATGAAAGGCTAACAAGCAATTAAATCACAAATATGTAAAAATTTAAATAAATCATTTTAAAATAACAATCAAAATAATTCAATTACTAAAAAAGAATAAATGTTTAATGTTTACCTGCAAGCCAAATGACCAAGGTCAGAGAATCGTGAACATGCAAATCTGGTACTTAATTATTAAAATATTTATTTTAAAATCTCAGGGGTACTTAAAGGGGTCATTGATAAAGATTTCACTTTTTTTTTAAACATTAGTTAATGTGTAATGTTGCTGTTTGAGAATAAACAGCATCTGCAAAGTTACAATGCGCAAAGTTCAATGCAAAGGGAGATATTGTCTTTTACAGAACTGCTGATTGACCACCCTTTTAAAGTAAATAAGTTAGGTGAAAGAGGTTCAGATGACAAAAGGTTTGAGAATGCAAATAACAAATAATGTTGTGTATTTTATTGAGTTCGAAAGACGAATAATAATACATTATAATACATGGTAATTCAAATTAAAATGAATGTGTTCGTCAGATGTAATGTTGAAACCCTTCTTAAACCTGGAAATGTTTTAGTAAATCCACTGATCAAATGCTGTTGCTGCCTGACTAATGACTAGTCTATGTGTAACTGGACTAAGCAATAGTGTAAGCAATAGGCTATTTTAGAAAGGAAAAATTAAAAGATAAAAAAGAGGAATTAGAGAGAATCAATAAATGCTGAATTATTTATTGCTATAGTGTGAATAATATGTAATCATGTTATCAATAAAAAGTAACTGTAGTCTGATTACAAGTATTTTAAAATGTAACTTACTCTAATTATAAGTGCTTAATTTTTGGAATCTGGTTACGTAATAGCCATATTTGGCTATAAATACCAACATAAATACCAAGAACACTTGCACACATGGTGTTATAGGGAGATCATATTTAGCTATAAGAATATATATGGTGGGCTCTCTTATTATTATAATATAAATTATAACTTTTATGTTATAAAAGTAAAAAAAAAAAATCCCTTGTTGTGAAAGTCAAATTAATTTGTAATAATGTAACTATGATGTGAATAAATAATAAAAATAAAATCACTAAAATAAAATAAAAGAAACATTTTTACCACGTTTGTTTTTATTCTACTCTTCCCTCTTCAAACTTTCAATTAACTTTAAAATTATGATCTAAACAAAGGCTAAAATAAACATTTTTGTATTTATTATTTAAATATGATTTACATAAATTTTTCAAAATTGCCCTTAGGTGTTACTGCACCACAGATATTTGATTTTTTTTTTCTTTCTCCAAATTATTGGGTGGCTGGTGCACCACAAATAATGAATAAACTTGAAAATAATATTTCCCAGTGTTTATACTGTCAGTAAAACAGCTTGTGAATGTAATTAACCTCAGAAAAGATGACAGTAATGAGCTTTGGATCCCACATTAACCCATAACGTATATATTCTTTGTTATAATATATACTGTGCTTGATTATATTGCTCATATATAACTCATAGTAATGCAACCAGAGAAAAATATTTACAAAATCTGAAAGAAACCCATCACTTACTCTCTATAGATGCATGACTCAACATCCACACGTTACGTTTTCACAAAAGTCAATTGTACTTGCATTATTTTGCTGTTATATACAGTTTATATTTAATAGTCATATCATTTTGAGCAGAGAAAAAGATGTACAAACAAATCTGCAGATCAAAATATTGTTTGTGTGACAAACACAAGAGATTGAGTTGTTACAAAAAGGTTAAAAAAAATCCCCACGGATCAAAATATTCAATCCCCCCTGCTATGAAACAAAGTCGAAAATCTGTCACACTGGATCAACTTAATTATCCTTGTCTGAAGGCCTTGAATCTAATTTGGAAACCAAATGTTAGCTGTTTCAGTAGCAGGTGGTCCCCTGCCAAATGTCTTTACCATCCATCTGCAGTGCACCTGTGCTCTCATTCTGCTTCTGCTCTGGTTCGGCAGGTTATTAGATGTGCCGCGTGTCATTCTCCATTGAGAAATGCATTGTGCCTCTCAGCTCTGGGCGATGACACCATAACAGAAGAAGCCACTGTACATGATTGAATTAATGACTGAACATGCCACTGGACGCCGACGCTCCACCATGATGAGAAGAACATCAGGCCGCTTCAGCCCGCCTCAGATCGGCGGTGACCTGATACTGCTGTGCATGTCCATTAAGAACGGCCTGTCATCAGTGTGGCATCTGTGATGTTGTGACATTCTGCCTGACCTCTAGGCGAGCCGTCTAAGGTCCTGTTTGCCTTCTGGACCTGACGGGCCATCATCAGAAATAAACCTCAAGCGCTCCCATTACAGAGGACATTACGTTCATTTGCAGGAAAATTATCTGATATGTCCTGGGTCCCATTTGTGACCCATTTTGTTTCAAATATATGCCAAGAATACTTTGTAAACAGGGAAGCTCAATGAAATGTATTTTTGAAATAGAAAATGTTTTATGTTCCACCCTCATATACCAAAATATGTTTCAAATTGTATTTCAGGATCAAGAAAATACATCTGCAGTCTTCCAGTAGCCTACATTTAGGCTAAATGCAATGTGTATGGAATAGCCAAAAGATTTAGCCAAAACTTTATTAATAATGCTTATTTATCACGCAACAATAAAGAACCCCAAAACGGTATTTATTGCTTGAATTTCCTAACGAAATGGACAGAATTTGAAATCTGAGACTGTTTCATATCAAAAGTAACAAAGCGAGCTCAGCATATTGAACGGTATTTTCTCTGAGGTGCACTATGTACTGTTCATTCATCAACTGAAAACATTGTAGACCAAAGAACGATTGGGATTTAAGAATCGATATTGGTTCATTAAAATGAGAATCTATCAAAATAGAGAAATATATATATATTTTTTAAAGACGGCGCTGTCGTCTTGTAAGTTCATGATTGAAACTTAAAATGTGAACAAAATAAAAGCAATTAAATGTGTTATTATAATTAAAATATATAATAATAAGCATTATATGTGTGTGAGAGAGAGAGATGTTTTGATTACATTGTAATTTAATAATGATTTAATGTAATTATTTAATAATTTTTAAAAAGATATACGAAATAATATTTAAATATTTATATATAACATATGTAAACATATATATGTATAATTTTTCCAAAAATATTTATGCAAATATATGCATATTTTAGTAAATAAGTGTTTGTGTATTTTGAAACATATATATATATATACATTGTAAAGTATGTTAGAATATATGTTAATGTATTTTTTGTAAATATGTTTTCAATGTTTTTAAACATTTTAAATATATTTGCATAAAATATATAAATACAATAAATATAAATACAATATATATATTGTTTTAAATGTTTATGCAAATACTTTGAAGCATATTTTAGTATATATATAATAAATATGTATGTGTGTGTGTGTGTGTGTATATATATGTATATATATATTATTATAATTTTTTTATTTATTTATTTTTTTTTAAGCATGTTTTGAAATATGTATTTATATGTTTTGGGCCATTTTAGTCTTTTTAAA
>JAHKKF010517682.1:0-28538 GCA_019740295.1 Labeo calbasu | reverse complement strand
TATATCTATATCTATATCTATATCTATATATATATATGTTAGTTTCTCCAAAAAAATATTAAGCAGCACAATAATTAGAAATGTCTGCATATTAAAATGATTTCTGAAGAATCATGTGACACTGAAGACTTGAATAATGGCTAAAATGTACTAAAAAAGAAAACAGTTGTTTTAAATGAATTTGTAACAGTATTATGAGTTTTACTGCTTTTTAAAGAAGACTTTTCTGCTCATCAAGGCTGTGTTTATTTGATTAAAATAACAAAAAAAAAAAAACTGAATTATTGCAAAATATTATAGCAATTTAAAATAGTGGTTTTCTATTTAATATACTTTAAAATAGAATTTCAGCATCATTACTCCAGTCCTGTGTCCCATGATCCTTCAGAAATCATTCTAATATGCTGATTTATTATCAATGTTGGAAACAGTTGAGCTGCTTAATTTTTTTTTGAAACCTGTGATACTTTTTTCAGGATCCTTTGATGAATAAAACGTTAAAACGTACAGGGTTGTACAGCACTGTTTCCAACATTTATATATAAAAAAGAGCATACTAGAATGATTTCTGAAGGATCATGTGACACTGAAGACTGGAGTAATGATGCTGAAAATTCAGCTTTGCATCACCGGAATAAATTCGGTTTTAAAGTATTTTAAAATAGAAAACTGTTATTTTAAAGTGGAATAATATTTCATACTATTACTTATTTTTCTGTATTTTTAAATCAGATAAATTTAACTTTGATAAGCTTGTTGATCCCAAACTTTTGAACAGTACTTTTGAACTGTATATATCAGATATTTAAATATCTATTTTTACTCATCCTTATGTCCCTCTAACCTATTTGACTTTCCAAAAAAAGTTTTTTTTTTACTATTGCGAATGCTCTTTTCTACTCAGTGAGGTAAGATAATGACAAAGCTGAACAAATGACAATAAATAAATAAAAATAACACAACACTTTTTGGAACTTGATGTGGGTATGCAACAGGGTGAGCAAATTACAACTATTCCCCAAGTTTTAGAGTAACGTATGACTTGGTACCGTTTGATGTCAGCATGACAGCCATATAGTGCTGGTCCAAAGTGTGAGCTGTCAGTATCACGGCTGGCACATGATGCGTCAAGAACCCAAACGACACTTTCTCTTGAGATTTGCTAACTTCTGCGTCATGGAAACCCGCCGGTGATCTCCTGGCTTCCTCATTCAGTATTCCGGAAAACGGCTCCTGGAGAGTGTACAGGACTGAAGATCCACTTTCAAAGGAAGCTGCTAGAGCTGTGATGGACAGGAAGAGACAAAGCAGTCCCTGGTGAACTTTACCGAGAACATCATCATCATCTCTATGCAAATGCAGATTGCGTGCAAAGGCAATGAACTCTACGTCTCATCTGTCATTATTAGAGCTATAATAAAAACAACAACATTAGCATTGTTTCCTCCCCAACCACAGCTGAGACCGTGGCGGGGAGGTGTCCTACTGATTCTTTCTGTCTTTTCTCATTTTCTGGTCATCTATTCTAGTTAGCAGTAAACAGCCGTGGCTTGAGCGGACCCGTTGCGACATCGCATTGTAAAGAAACCAAGCCATTACATCACTAATCTGACTGACAGGCTGCTGGATGGGCATGAGGCAGACGAATGGACGCTGTAATTAAATTCCATTTGTCAGTTAAAGCTTTTCTGCCAAGGCCTGTCAGCCCAGCCTCAAGGAATTCAAGGTGAATACGCCATCAAGGGCATGTCGTCATCCACCGCCGGCCGACCTTCCTGATCTAATAGAAAACGAAAAGTTGTCTAAAACAACTGAAATTGAAAAAAAATTCCCTAGAATATATATATATATAGTGGGTTGACTTTCATTTCTGCTGTACACATTTTCGGTACAAACGTCTCCTATTGTGCGGTTCATGCCATATCCAACAGCTCACGGCAAGCTTTGGCTTAAACGGATATTAAATCAACTCCTATAGCGTCCTGATTTAATTTCTCTCCGTGGGCTTTGATCTAATTGTGTGATTTTACACTGTAAATCCAATAAAAATACTTCCGCCGTCAGGAATGCCAACATTACGGCGTTTGAGAACTACAAGCATCTGAGGCGTGATTTAGTCCAGAGTGCCTGTTTCATTGGGCTGTATGAAAGTGAGTTCGCCCAGAGGCCGTCGTAACCTCACCTGTTCTGCAGTGTGGTCCGTCGAAGGCTGTCTGCGTGCAGTCGCAGGTGTAACTGCTTCTCTCTTCGACACATCTCCCTCCGTTATGGCAGACGCTGTCGCTGGTGCAGTGACCCGGACAGCCTGAATTCACCCCCGGGGTGGTCTTTGCACGTTCATACAGATCAAGGGTAACCCCGTTAATGGTGAGGGCACGTAAGCAGCCCAGAAAGCCCCTCTGCCTTGAAGCCGTTCCTCCTAATGGGGAGATTAATAGTCAATTAATAAAGTCAAGGCCTTTGAAATTCATAATAGTGTCATTCTCGGAGAACGATGCCATTTTTGTCCCTTTAAATTATCATGCCTTCATATTCTTCATGCTTTCAGTTCACTCAGAAATGAAAATTCTGTCTTTAATTACTCATTTTCATGTCGTTCCAAACCCGTAAGACCTTCGTTCATCTTCAAAACACAAATTAAGATATTTTTGATGAAATCTTTCATAGACAGCAATGCGACTACCACGTTCAAGGCCTAGAAAGGTAGTAAGGACATTGATAAATATTAGTCTATGTGACATCAGTGGTTCAACTGTAATTTTATGAAGCTACAAGAATACTTTCTGTGCGCAAAGAAACAAAAATAACAACTTTATTCAACGGTTTCTTAAAGTCACATGGACTATTTTAACAATGTCCTTACTACCTTTCAGGGCCTAGAATGTTTCAGTTCCTTTGCTTTCTATGCAGGGTCAGAAAGCTCTTGGATCTCCTCAAAAACATCTTAATTTAGTTCTGAAGATGAACGAAGGTCTTTCGGGTTTGGAACGACTTGAGGGTGAGTAAATTATGACAGAATTTTCATTTTTGGGTGAACTATCCCTTTAAGAGAGGGACAGAATCACATTTTCTGACTATGTTTTTAACAGAGATAAGTTTACTGAAAAATATTGTTCTTGGCAAAAACACAAGAACACTGCCTGCATAATGTGGTGTGGTCTGAGGGCTTGACACTTTTTTTTGGCAAAGAGCACATGTGCTACTAATTTAAAAACTTCAGGGACACAATAAAATTAGCTTCCCTTAATTATGAGATATGCAGAGACATTTACAAGCAAAATTATCCATTTGAACACAAAAAGTACACAGTTTTTAAATATTTTGGCTTCAAACTGTATTTATTTAATAATTACAGAATTATTCATATTTTAAATGTTGAACTAAATGCCAGATGCAGATTGTTGTGCAATATGGGACTTTTGATTATACATAAGCCAAAAATACATTTGACTTGTTTTGAAATATCTGAACTACTTCCAGCTGCTCACTCAAATAGATAAGGGAGATAAAATATGCATCTTACAAGCTTCTATGACATACTATGTACACAGCTGTTCAAACTCTGGGATCAGTAAGATTTTTAATGTTTTTTAAATAAGTTTCTTATGCTCATCATATCTCCATTTATTTGATCAAAAATCCAGGAAAAACAGTAATATTGTGATATATTATTTCAATGTAAAATAACTGTTTTCTATGTGAATATATTTAAAATGTAATTTATTCCTGTGATGCAAGCTGAATTTTCAGCAGCATTACTCCAGTGTCACATGATCCTTCAGAAATCATTCTAATATGCTGATTTATTATCAATGTTGAAAAGAGTTGTGATGCTGTGTATTCTGGCTCAAGACAGTTAGGGTATGTCGAAAAAATAATTTCAAAATCATCCCACATCGCTGCAGAAGTTCCGACCCAGTCTTTGCAAAGTGAACATGCAAAAAAGATCAAATACCCCTAACAAAAAAGATAAAACAGCTATATAGGACGATTTTGAAGTTGAGGGAGAACATGAGATGGGAGTTTTTCAACATACCCTAACTGTCATGAACCGGACAAAAACAGAGTCCAGGCAGAGTAAGACAAGACGAGCATTTGGCATTAAAAAGTATATCAATTGTACTATTTTTATGAAAATAACCGATCGTTTCGCTAGATAAGACCCTTCTTTCTCCGCTGGAATTGTCTACAGCCGCATTTGGGATCGTCTGAAGCCGCATTTAAACTGCATTTTGGAAGTTCAAAATTGGGGCACCATAGAAGTCCACTATATGGAGAAAAAAGCTGAAATGTTTTTCTCCAAAAAACACAATTTCTATATGACTGAAGAAAGAAAGACATGAACATCTTGGATGACAAGGGGATGAGTACATTATCTGCAAATCTTTTTTTTTTTAAGTGGACTTCTCCTTTAAAAATCTTACTGATCCCAAACTTTTGAACAGCAGTGTATAAAACACCAAAGTTAAAACTTTGTCATTATTCATAACAGCAATAGCTGGGCATAAATGTGCAGTATTCACTGATTGCAAACTACTTTGAAACTGGAAGTCCAGAGAACGCCCACAGAACATGTCACGTTTTTACTTTAAAACATGCAGCGCTTGCATTCATTTAATTAAACCAGAGACTAATGAAGTTGAATAATCAGTTTTAAATTTAAGACCCTTAACAATTATGATTTTTATACTGTCGAAAATATGCATGACTTTTTATAACCTTAAATTTGATAAACCAATTTGTAGTTGGTTTGCAAGTGAAATGCTTGAACTGTCAAGCCCTGGGTGTAATGATATTTTTGCACTGATCTTAAACTCTGTAACATTTAGCAATGCCATGGTTCCTGACTTATAAACATGATCACAGATTCCTTCTATTAAAATTATCTCATTTTTCTCAGTTCCCTGGGGTATTCTTAGCTGCAGCTAAAGTACACTCAATGTTATTTCATCATTATTAGTGACATTTGCTCGATTACATGTCTGCGCACCCACAAAGAGATGACTGCTGAGCTGAAGCCGATAGGGTCTCTCAGATGGTGCTTCATTTAGCTTCAGTGGTAGAGAGTCAACCTGTAGAGAAGCTTCTTTCACATTTCGTTCAGCACGAATATAATGCCACTGACGATCATTCAAGACTACAGATGACTGAACAGTAAGAATCACTGGTCCATCCCCTAGGTCAAAAGTGAAGTTCACTGTATAGGGAGCTGAGAAAGAAAGAAAGTTTTAAGCAAGTATGACTGAGTTCACTGAAAGTTCACTAAAATGTACTTCTTGAAAGAACCTCTGAGTACTTCTTAACAAGAAACATTCAGAAACCCCTAATTTATAATTTAGATGGAGAAAAGAATAAGAAAAACAATTGCAAGTAATATTTAAACAAGCACTCACAACTAAGTTCCAGCCTTATGAAGTCTCTGACGCCCAGATTCTCCAAGAAGACTCCTGAGAGAGCACTGGTTTTGAAAAAGAGTGAAATATCGACGCTCAATTCGGCTTGCAGGGTGGGAAAATGCAGATAGGAGGATTCCTGGTAAAAAGATGCAGAGTTCCAGAAAAATCCTGCAGCAGAGGGACAGGCAAGAAAGCACACAGTGCGTTGAAAACCAAATTGTGCACTGAATTTGATAAAAAAGGTCCATCTTTTCTGCATTTTGAAATATGAAAATATATTCAGTAGAGAGCCATATTACCCCCCATTCCCTTTTTAAATTTGGTAAACAAAACACCCACGGTTGCCATAGCAACGCAGCGGTCCAATTTGGAGCTCGGCCTGCGAGTTTGTCCGGTTTGTGTCTCCGATGGCGATCTCACTAAGGGGTAAATGGTCTTTGTAAGACAGCACACCAGTATCATTTGCCCTGCAGGAGGAGAAAGAGAATAAGAGAATGTGCAAGAGAAGACGTAATGAGCGAACGGCTGGGAGAAAGTCTTTTTAATCTCTCTCTGAGGTAGAAGATTGCCCCTCCAAGGAGTGTGCATGCTTCACTTGTTGCTTAAAAAATGGTAATACTCGCCCTATGGCGAGTATTAGGCTTTTTCTGCAGTGTCTCGGTCACTTTAACAGAAAAACTAATGAAGGGTTTTAAAGTGCTATTCCAATACAGTCATTTAATTGACTAAAACTCTCTAATCTGCCCTAGATTTCTTTCGTTCTATAAAAAACAACAATCCTATTACTTCACAAAGTAGGAAAAACTGCTCATTGAGTGCCAAGTGTGTGGGAAATTGGGCTATTGTTGAAAGGATGCTGCATATTAAATTAATTACTTTTGAAGGAAATGCTTGTGTTTAAATAATATATATTTTCTACCAACAGCGTTGGGAAGTAACTAGTTACGTGTAATGGAATAATGTAATTTAATTACAAATCCTGAAGCTCACTGACGCTTTAGAAGAAAACACAATGCATTAAGAGCCAGAGGCTTTTGAATTTGAATATCAGGGTAAATTTAACTTATTTTATCTTCTGGGAAACATGCAAGTATCTTCTGTAGCTTCTGAAGGGCAGTACTAAATGAAAAAAATGATATGTAGGCAAATAGGAAAAATGTACACATCTTCATTCTGTTCAAAAGTTTACACCCCCCGGATCTTAATGCATTGGTTTTTTTCTCTCTGGAGCATCAGTAAATGTTATAACCTTCTGTAATAGTTGCATATGAGTCTCTCAGTTGCCCTCAGTGTGAAAAGATGGATCTCAAAACCATAATGTCATTGTTGGAAAGGCTTTAAATACACAAAAATGCTATAAAAAAACAAAGAATTTGTGGGACCTGAAGGATATTTCTGAAGAACAGCAGGCAGTTTAATTGTTCAGGACAAACAACAGACTCATGAACAACTATCAGTAAAAAAAAACAAAAAAAAACAGCTGTGGATCATTCAGGTAACAACACAGTATTAAAAATCTAGTGTATGTAAACTTTTGAACGGTGTCATATTTATAAATTCAACTATTATTTTCTCTTGTGGACTATATGTAAACGTCTTTTATGTGAAATATCTTATTCAGGTCAGTACTAATAAAAATTAACATTTTGTAGAATCTGCAAGTTGTGTGTAAACTTTTGACCTCAACTGTACTTATGAAAATGCTTATGATTACAAAGTGGGTTACATCTGAATATTTTCACACACATACTGATTTAATTGATTTCTTTCCCAAATTGCATTGAGCGCTCTAAAATATGAGACGCCGCTGTTTCAGAGGTTTAGGACACAGAATAGGACGTATGCATATTCGATAACTGTTTAATTTCCTATTGTTTAGATTTATGTACATGCCTTATTCTTTTAAGATTACCTGTTTTTACAAAGCATTGTTAGATGCAAGGGTTTCTTGTCGTAGCTATGCAAAGATTTGGTTTTAAAAACAGTAGCTATTAAACTATATCTTATGACTTTAAATCAGTATTTAACCTCAGAACAATCTCAAAGTAAAAAGAGGTGCGAAAGTCTAATTTTGTGATGCCTGTACTTTAAAATTACATTTTTCTAATCTTAATTCAAGTGATAAAGGATTTTGACAAGTCTGGAAGCAATCACTGTTGAGTACTAGGCTATTGTAAGGTTAACCCCAACTGCTTTAAATGTTTCAAAATGATTAACAGTTAAAAACAATCATTAGAAGTTTAGAAAAGTAATCAAAAAGTAATCAAATGTAATCAGTTACATTACTTGTAATCCGTAACCCATTTCATTTTCAAAGTAACCTTCCCAACACTGTCTGCCAATGATACAACTGTGCTAGATGTTACGTTTTTTGAAAGATGGGTACTTGCATGAAGCCTTCGAGCTCCTGTGAGCTCCTTAATGAAAACAAACTGTGTTTATGATTACTCTTAAAAAGTAATTTTAAGTTTAAACGTATAAGATGCAACTGTAAAATATGCATTTTTTGATATTTGGATTAGGGTCATTGGGCTATTTTTGAGTGGCCATTGGGCTAGTTTTGTTAGACAGAACTGGCAATCGTGATTCACTGTAAAATTAAGATTTACCAGGTGTCTTGGTCTGCATCACAGTTGCAGAAATAATTCATGTCCCTGCAGTTGCCATCCAAACTACAAGAGCACTGCTGGACCCCAGGCAGAAATCCTCCCCAATATGTTCGTTTCACTCCGTCTCTATCCAGCCACCATGACAGAGGAGTTCCATCTGAAAATGGACAAAATGCCCCAAGGATAAGAATATTTTTACTTATCCGGCAGTAAATAATTATGCAAATAACAACACCACTGTTTGGAGTCTAATGTAGTTTAGTCATGCATGATGACATCTGGTGTCCTGCCCCTGCTGGTCAGTAATGGGCTCTGAGACTCCTGTCAGTCAAGTAGCCGTTATAGTATTTATACAATGTGCGTGACCAGACATCTGCTATCACAGCGGTGCAGAGATCTGGCCGTGAGCTTAGCCAGTGACAAATGGCAATCAGATATGCAAGATGTCTAGTGCTGGAGGTTTAACGTTTCATCAAAGGTTGATCTTTTGCTCAAAGGCTTTTTTGGATCTCATTCCGTTCGGAATGAACCCAAAAAGTGAGCCAAGTGTTTGAGGATAAGTTAACTCCAACTCAGTTAAAAAAAGCCTAAGCATATCAACCCCGCAAAGTCGAAAGTATTAAAGGAGTGCGAGAAAAAACATATGGAATAATTTAGCGTAATCTTTTTTAAGGCTTTATGCATGCCTTTGCAATTCAAATGCTCTCATCAAGTCCCGTAACCAACCCTGCATGACAAAAATTACATTCTAACCGCTTTTTAAGCGAACATCATCATTCACAGCACATAGTCGTCATGTCACACTTGAGCCCCTTTAATATCTGTGGTAATAACCTGCTGTTGTGAATCATTTAGCTGTGAGGTACTTTTTTGTTCCTTTGGAACATATTAGTCGAATTTAGGGGATTAGAATTCCTGAGGTAACATAAATCACACACTTCATAAGAAAGACAACATTTTAGCACCACAGTACACAAAAAACAATAAGATAGACTAGAGTAATAAAGCAAGACCAACCCCAGGTGTCAAAAAGGCGAGATTTTCTACAACGATATATCACTTCCTGTTGGCAGTGTTCCGAGGAGGTCACGAGCGAGCGGAGATGATACGGCGAGATGGTGTAGTTGAAGATGAGAACGAAAGGGCTGCGTGGAGTGGATCCTCGAACGTCAATGGGCCTCATGTGATCGTGGCCCACTACGGTCCAAACTTTATCTTCTGTGTAAGAAACACACACACACACACACACACACACACACACTAGTACAGATTGAAATCCCCATTGACTCGGATCGTGTATCAACCCTCTCAAGCCTGCACTCAATCGACCGTATGTGCTCGTGAATGAAAATGAGAGATTAACGGAGAGATGGAGTCGTATGCAAATACCTGATGAATATTAAGCAGAGAACAGAAGGTCATTCATTCAGGAGGGTGTGAAATTATGAGAGTACGGTAGTCTGTGCTAGCACCTTTCCCTATGCAAATTGAAATGGCTGCGTGTGATGTCCAAAGGTGCCGGTTCGCGGTGTCTTGCGGAATTAGCATGGCTAATAGCTCCTGTAATTGAGGTCAGTTTCAAACGATTTTCTCGCCAGTGCTTGTTGGCGTCGCCTCAGAGAAAAGGTCTATCGGTATTGGGACTATGGATCTTTTAATGCATTCAACTTTGCAATCTGACTAAAGCTAGCTTTGTAAAATAAAGCCAGCTTAGCCATGCCAACGTGCAGCAGGTGGCCACAGCGTAGGACAGTTTCCCGGTGCTTACTTTTCTCAGCACGGCTTGTAGCTCCAATAACCTCGGAGTTGAAGCCCGCTGCCTATGAAACTAAGAAAAATGAAGCTATCAGTCTCGGCTAGAACGCGCTGCCAGTCTCCGCAGGCAGACATGCTCCTTGACTTTTTTCCTTCCTTCACCTGCGCTCCTCCCTGCTGCTGACATAATGGGGCTTGAATTTCCCTGCGTGATGATATAATGTACTACAGTCTTATCTCACAGACAAATCAGCCCAGCATCTGATGCGGCAGAGAGTAATGTCAGAGGCCAAAACCCAAGGTCGGTGAAATTGGTGATGAAACCTGACAGATGTGAGAAAACACATTGTTCCCGGTGATGGAGGATGCATCTGCTTGCCCCCACATGTCTTGGTGATGTGGTAAACCAGTTTTTTTTTCATCTTCTATATCCTATTGAAGCCAGTTTTTGCTACTAAATAAAAAATAAAAAAAGGTAATTTTTTGAAAGACATAAATTCGCAATTGTGAGTTATAAAGTCAGAATTGTGAGATACAAATTTTATCTTGCAATTCCGAACTATTTCTTGCAGTTGCAAGTTTATATCCCAATATTCTGACTTTATAACTCATAATTGTGAGTTTATATCTCACAATTCTGAGAAAAAAGTCAGAGTTGCAAGATGTACACTCGCAATTCTGAGAAATAAAGTCAAACTGGTAGTTCTGACTTGTCTCAGAAATGCATGATGTAAACCTGCAGTTGTGAGAAAAAAACTCAGAACTGATACATAAACTCGCAATTCTGAGCACATATCTGTCTTTTTTACCCCTCAGAACTGGACTTTATAACTCGCAATTACGAGTTCTCAGAATTATCTCAGAACATCAAGATATAAACTGGCATTTGCGAGTCTTGGCAGAACTGCACGTTTTGTAATTCTAACATTATTTTTTTGCAGTTGCGAGTTTATATCCCAATATTCTGACTTTATAACTCAATTGTGAGTTTATATCTTACAATTCTGAGAAAAAAAGTCAGAATTGTGAGATATAAACTTGCAGTTTTGACTTTTTTTTTCTCAGAATTGCATGATATAAACTATAAACTATAACTTAAAAAAAAAAATCTAAATTGCAATTAAACTTGCAATTCTGGGAACATATCTTTTCCCCCCCTCAGAATTGGACTTTTTTTCTCGCAATTGCGAGTTTATCTCCCCATTCTAAGAAAAAAGTCAGAATTGCAAAACTTGTAACTGCAAGAAAAAACATCAGAATTGTGATACAAACTGGTATTTGTGAGAAAAAAATCAGAATAGCAAGGTATTTCTCACAATTTTCAACTTTTGCAAAGAGAAAAAAGTCAGAATTGCAAGATATAAACTCGTAATTGCAAGAAAAAAAACATCAGAATTGCGAGATACAAACAGGCATTTGTGAAAAACAAAAAACAGAATTGCGAGTTTTTATCTCACAATTTTCACAACTTTTTTACTTGCAATTCTGAAGTTTTTTCTTGCAATTACGAGTTTATATCTTGCAATTATTATATATATATATATTTTTTTGTCAGAATTGTAAGATATAAACTCGAAATTGCAAGTTATAAAGTTCAATTCTGAGGAGAAAAAGAGATATGTTCTCAGAATTGCAATTCTGAATTGCGTAATGCAAACACACTTTATAACTTGCATTTGTGAGTTTCTTCCTATTTATGTTATCAGTAGTGTACAGTAGGTATATTTGCTTGTTTTATGTAATGTTTATTTTTATGTTGTATGTGTGTATGACCCTGTGCACTGTCTATATAAGAATATTTGCCATGTTTTATGGACAGGCAAACTGATTCATCATGTGTCTTACATTTGTGCTACCTGTATTATTATGCAAGTCAGAGAGCAGATTTTGTTAGTTCACGTAGTTTGGTGAATTAAAGTGATAATTCACCCAAAAATGAAAATTCTGTCATTAATTACTCACCCTCAGGTTATTCCAAACCCATAGGACCTTCGTTCATCTTCGGAGCACAAATATATTTTTGATGAAATCCGAGAGCTTTCTGACCCTGCATAGACAGCAATGTAACTACCATATTCAAGGACCAGAAAAGTTAAAATAGTCCATGTGACAGTAGCCGTAATTTTAAAAAACTACAAGAATACATTTTGTGAGCAAAGGAAACAAAATGAAAAAATAACGAAGATACCACTGCGCATGCATGTACATTTCTCTGCTTGCAAACAAGGTGCAGTAAATCTGGGATTATTTTAACGATGTCCTTACTTTCTTTCTGGGCCTTGAACGTGTCAGTTGCGTTGCTGTCTACGCAGGGTCAGAAAGCTCTTGGATTTCATCAAATATATCTTAATTTGCTTTCCAAAGATAAATGAAGATTTTACGGGTTTGGAACAACATGAGGGTGAGTAATTAATGATTTTTGAGTAAACTATCCCTTTAAATTATCATTAACTAATGGAAAACTAATAATACACCATATATAAATGAAAATAAACAAAGCAATCAGTAGATCTAAATTATCCCCACCCCCCCCCACCCAGACTTGGGATAACACAAAAACATCCAAGCCACAGCAATATCACGCCATCTAGATGTCTTGGTAACACTCATCATCTGCTTCACTGNACAAAGCAATCAGTAGATCTAAATTATCCCCACCCCCCCCACCCAGACTTGGGATAACACAAAAACATCCAAGCCACAGCAATATCACGCCATCTAGATGTCTTGGTAACACTCATCATCTGCTTCACTGGATCCAGTCTAGCTGAATCAGGGATGTTTGTGTGGTGCCTGAGCAAAAAATCTGCCTCACCGGAGACTCCCTGAGAGGAAGGTTGGCCAACCCTGATCCAACCTGCTGAACTAGACAGCCGCATGAGATGCTGAACTCACTTAATGAGATGTGTGATTTCTCCAGGCAGTCCCCCACACATGCTGAGGTCACACCTGTCCATGCACTGAATCAGGTTTGTAAATGAGAAGTGCTGAGCTTTGAGCTTCATCATTCAATAATGTGAAAGATGATGAACATCAGTGTGTAATACGTCGAGAAATGTGCAAAGCTGAGTATGCATAATTGGGTCAGTCACCTGCCACGGTGCAGTTGACTTGAGTGTGCTCTAGAGGTCCGCTCCCATCAAGGTCGATTGTAAACACACTTGACTGGCTTCCTGGTTTCCTGAAGGCCTCACAGGATCGCTCATATATTGCTGAAAATGATGAATCACAGAAATGACGGAAATAAATCTGCTGCTGTTTTTTTATGTTGTGTTTAATTACAGAACGCTTGCATTTTGGCACATCAGCATGCTTGGCACAGGGAAACTGAACCTGTAGGAGGTAAACACAAAAGTGAGATCAAGAACTTTGTTTTGTTGCCTGAAAGTTTAAACTAAAATCATATAAGACAAATTATGTCAATGTTTGCTATTCAGCAGTATTGTTCAGACAGAGCGTTCTGCCAGTAATAGCAGCAATCTGTTAAATCAGTCACACATTAAAAAAAAGACTTCTTTCATTTATGTTAAATGAATATTCCTAACAAGGGCGTAACAATTTCAAACAGTTCATTTAGCAAACAGAGGTAATTATTGTTTACTTGGGACCTGTTCGTCATGACAGAGAAGTCCTCTGAGCGGCAGAGTGAGCTAATTTGTTGCACGTGTTGTTTTGCTGGCGGTGAATCGCACAGCAGGACTTGTAAAAAAGGGAATATCATATTTCTCGCTCTTTTAATGCAATAAGTCTAACAGATGGCATTGTCGTGCCTCTCTCTCCTCCAGAGAACATGTACGGTCCTGAGCGTATGATAAAACGGTGCATGTGGTGGCAGATTAGAACATATTGATCCAACAAATTTGATTACAGCAAGAAACCGTAAAAATATATCTGACGAAAATAATTACAGCTTACTCCAAATACTATCATAGACACAGATGCCAAAATTAAATGGGTAAATTGGTGAGCGCACAGTTTCAAATCATCGTTTCACGACACGTATGCTTGCAGCTGTCAAGCCATGCATTATGTATACTCTAATTAATCCTAATGATTTAAAGATAAAAAGTAAGCAGCGTTGGACGAATTCAATAAGCATTATTTAAAATAGTAAATACAGTTTATAGGAACAATAAAAATAAAAATATGGGGAAAGACAGGCCTCATCAATTTTACTGAAACATAATAACAATTTAACTGAAGTCGAAGTTAATTTAAGATCTGTAAAATTTCGTAAGCTGCTTTCTCCCACACAATTGCTAGCCACGTTCATTATAGAAAATAGAAAATTACAGCTTTGACAATGCATCTGTGATATCTGAAATAAACCTAAGTGCATACATTATCTCTGCAAAACAGTGAACTCCATCGCATATGCGTAATCACGCAGGCATCGGCTGTTTTGGGGCTTCGCATAACTCACAGTTGTGGCAGGTGGCTCCTGTGTATCCTGTTCCAGAACAGTCACAGTAAAACTGGTCCCATGACTGGATGCATTGACCACCGTGTTCGCACAGATTGGGCAAACACCTGTTGGGATAAACATGTTCAAATGCAGTAATAATTTCTGAATAGTGATTGCCTAACTATTGCCTAATAATTAATATTATTGCTCATACTCATCTCAGTGTTTATTATTATTTTATGTAGCTTATCCTACACGTTTGTGCTACGGACACCTCGGCAATACCTCAAATCACACAACTTTTTCAGGAGAGGTGCTATTATTGTATTCTTTTCCGAGTATAAGTGGTGTAAGTTGGTCATCATTCACCAAATTCTACACATCCCCTGCTTCTTGCAAGTTGGCTGATTAAAAATAAGACTGTTTCACTTTGTTTGAGCTTTGTTTAACCCATTTATATTCCATTAACATTTCAAAGAACTCCACAGATTTTCCTCCAAAATGAGTATAGAAAAGGCAAAGAATTTCTGCCAAATCAACACATTCTCACTCCCAACTCATCACATATTGACCCTTTGGTCAGGACCCTTTAGTGTCATTTTTTGATGTGCAGGGTGCTACTTTGGTTTAAAGGGGTCATCAGATGCCCATTTTCCACAAGTTAATATGATTCTTTAGGGTCTTAATGAAAAGTCTATAATATACTTTGGTTAAATATTCTCAATGGTTGTGTAAAAACACCCTTTTTACCTTGTCAAAATCAGCTCTGCAAAAATTATCCCATTCTGAGGGATTGTTCCTTTAAATGCAAATGAGCTCTGCTCGCCCCGCCCCTCTCCTCTCTCTGTGGAGTGACGGGCTACTCTGAGAGATTGTTTACTTTAGCCACATTTAGTACTGAAATTTTTGAGCGCTGTTGAACGTATATGACTTCCTTCTTTCAGACGAATGCAATAACTGAAAATTGTTCTGGCTCTTTTAAGCTTTATAATGGCAAAGAAAGGGAGTTTCTTTTCATCAGTCTAAAACAAGTATTAAGGTATTAAGTAGGGAAAAAAATGGAAAAATAATTAATATTCCAAGATTCTTAAACACTGCTGAATGCCCATTGTGTTCACATGCTCAATGATCACTGTATCCACTCAACAGCGCTGGATTTCAGTACCGACTGGTATCAGGGTTGGTACTTTTGACAACACTAATCGTAAAGATCAGATCTTGTGTGCAGTCTGTGCGCAAATTCAAAAATTGTCGCCAGAAGAAGCGTTACGTCAGCTTTGGTTGTGCAATGCCATTGGCTCTTGTGTTTAAATGAGATGTGTGAGTGCGTTAAAGGGTTAGTTCACCTAAAAATGAAAATTAGCCAATTATTTACTCACCCCCAAGGCATCCTACATGTATATGACTTCCTTCTTTCAGACAAATGTAATTGGAGTTATATTAAAAATTATTCTGGCTCTTCCCAGCTTTATAATGGCAATGGGTTTATATAAAATGATTTCTGTTTTTCCAAATGCACGCAAACCAATATATGCGTCTTGATCTGACACATAAGGCAAACAACTGAAAGCAATGAAGTACCCCTTGAAAAGGGATGCTAAAGGGGTGCCCTGAGCATCTAAAAGCCAAGCATCAATATGTGATGAGTTGGTAGTGAAAACGTGTTGGCCAAATCCATCTGGGCCTGGTTATAAGCCAAATTACATCATTATCTGATCACTGCATACTGCAAGACATGCATAGTGAATCACGCACACACACCTAATGAAAACTGTGTGAACATTAGAAAATCATTGGAGAAAACTGACCTGTCTTGTATGTTGCAAACATCAAAGCTAATCTGGCTATAGTTGCTCAGGCTTTCCTGCTGAATCTGAAGGAAGTTGACTGGATGGTTGTTGATGAAAAGGAGACGAAGGCAGCCCTGATATCCTCTGTTGGGGTTTTCACAGTTGAAATCGCTCTGGAATAAAGGGCAGCCTAAAATAATGGAAAATCCCAACTTACTGTCTTTTAAATCAAAAACAACATCCACAACTAATACCAAGTCGCACAAAGAAAAATCTCTGTTCTGAGAAATTCATGCAAAGCAGCTTATAAAATCTCAGCAGGACTACACTGTCCCTGAAGTAAGCAAAATGAGAGATTTAGAAGTCTTAGTTAAGACATTGGAAGTCTGAGTCAAAGATTTCAATAACAGCTTTAAAGAAAATGCATTCATCCTCTACAGTAATTGAATGTGGTTAGAGTTGCCTGAATGAACTAAACAGAACAAAACTCTTTCAAGAAAAAGCAAGAGATTTGGGAATAACAGCTATGCGTGTGAAATGAATGGACCCTAAGAACGCACTCAGCTTGCTAAACCTGTATTTTATTCAGGAATATGAGAAACATTCAGCTGATGGAGTTTAGAGTTTAGAGTTAATAAGGTAGAAGAAAATTGTCCCTTGCATTCAGGAAAATGTTTTCGGTAATAACCACTTTTTGCCTCCAGCCATCAGGCTTGTTCAGAACTGAGCTTTGTAGATGACAGATCAAAATAAGTTACTATCCCTGCATTTGAATATAGCCAGCAACTCCTTCCAAGAATCAGGATAAAATAGCTATTTCAATTTCTACTTTTCTGCTATACCTCCAATGAAGATGGTTGTTCTTTGCATGTTTTGAATAAGTCCACTGATTTCCATAGTGGCAGGCTTCTGGTTGTTGACCGTTAAAGACATCTTCTGACCCTTGACCTCGACGGCTATGGAGTGCCACTGTCCATCACTCAAATTCTGACCTAAAAGACAAACAGTAAAAGCATTATAAAGTCCAGTTCTGAGGAGACAAAAAAAGACTGATATGGTCACAGAATTGCGAGTTTGTATCTCACAATTCTGACTACATTTCTCAGAATTGCGAGTTTATATCTCAAGAATTCTGACTTTATAACTCGCAGTTGTGATTTTCTATCACACAATTGCAAAGTCAGAATTGCGAGTTTGTATCACGCAATTCTGATAAAAAAAGTCAGAATTGTGAGGTAAGTCGCAATAACCTTTTTTTTATTCAGTGGTAGAAATGGTCTTCCATAATATCAACTTATTTCATAAAAACAAATATTTCTGTCACAATTTCTTCAAGTTAAACCAAACTTTTGTTTTGACAAGTTGCCGTGAAAACCTTTAAGTCTCTGTATGTATTTGACGACAGTTTTCTCAAATGAAATGGTGAAGTGTCTCTCAGAGCAGCTCTGGAGATGAACATTTTATGTTCATGTCCTCATATAGTGAGACGGCAGATGCTGAACACATCACAAGAGACACGTTTGTTTGAGTTTGTGTAGTGAATTCTACCCATGTTTTCAGCATCATGAAAATCACAGGGACCTATATACATCTTACCACTGAAAACCTGAGCAGAGTTTTGTGGCCCTCCAGAGAGCGAGAGAAGTAGCCTAGCCTGGCTGAGATGCAGAAGCAGGTTAATGGGGTCCGGATCACGAGAGAGCGGGACTGAGAACAGCCGCCCTTCCTGATTCCATGTGCGAAACTGTAATCGTATAGAGAGACTCTCCATACTGTAATCTGCGGGGAGCATCATGAAGCTGCCCGTGGAACTGAGGAATGTCACAGCGACTGAAGAAGACTCAGAGCACGAGAATGTCACATTGCCCTTAGTAAGAAAGAGAGAGGGAAGAAGATATTGAAGAAAGGATTAATATGTGGAAAGGTGAAGTAAATCTTAGGATAATGAAAAACTAACTGTAGTGTAAGTAAGGGAAAATGGAGGATGAAATAATATTGATGTCGAGCATAGGTGTATGGTGCACTGCAGATGAATTATTGAAGCAAAAGATGTGTGCTGGTAGATGGGTTAAAACACTTTTCTTTTAGCTTAGCTAATAGCTTAACACTCCTTTCAGCATTTTTCAAACTGGGGTTTGTGGACCCTTGGGGTCTGTCTTAGATAGAGGTTTTGCAGGAAAAAAACTGTGAGCAAAAATCTCAGTGCAAAACCATGGTGAACAATATGATAGAGTGCAGCTCGTCTTCCAGAGCCTCTGTAAACATATTTGCCATAGACTTGCCAAAAAATTCTTCAATAAAAAGTTTAAAGCCTTGGGGCTGGACAAAAACAAATTGGTTTTTAAAATCAAATTTAAGTTTTTAAAATCAAATTTAAGACTTTTTAGACCTGTACAAATAACAATACTGTATGTCCTTACTGAACAAACCCAAACAATTTCAATATAAATCAACAGATTCAATCCTAAATTCTTTTACTTAATTAAACAGACACATTTAACGGCAAAATCTGTATTTAAAATACATGAGACATTTTTCATTCAATAGTAATATATCAATACAAGTGAATTAAAGGTTGACCAAAATTGTATTTTGCTCATAAAGCAATGTGTTTAAAATAAGGCAATAAACAGATTATTGTGCTGATACCTGTTTATCTATATATTGAATGTGACAAATAATGCTGTTAGTCTATTCTTATAGCCTAGAGAGAAGCGCTATTAGCTTACACTGAAAATATTTTATGGATAATCCAGTGTAAAATATTAACTTTTAAAGTTTAATAATCACACTAGTTCATATGGGTCATTCTATAATTAGAGGTACATTTAGAATTTGACAATGGGAAGAAAAAAGTTTTCCTGTTTCACAAAAACCCAAACATGACCTTACATAGCTGCTTTGAAACAATCTATATTGCATAAAGTGCTATATAAATAAAGGTGATCTGTGGGAATATATGCATAAAATACCATCTATGTTTGCTACTGTCCAACATGTTACCTTTACTGGGTAACACAGTTTATATTTTTAGTGTTTTGGGCCTATACTCAACATGGAACCTAAAAATACTGACCAGTTGGTATGTTTAGAAATATATTTTCATAAACAAAACATACAATTTAGTTAAACTGTGTTAAAATTTGCAGCAATAATACTTGTGTAACACTGTTGACAGTCAATAATGACAGTCAGTAATCCACTCTTGACACAGGTTTGCTAGTTTAATCAATATTAGGGGAAAGAGAGAGAACATAAGTTCTAGTGTTTCATCCATGTGCTTCATACTGCGCAAATTATGCGAGAATTGGACAAACCATTCCTTTTTGAGGGAGGAGGGTGTTTCTAGTGGGTAACTTAGTTGACAATGTTTTTCAGACACACACAAAATTGTTTTTATATCACAATACACACTTATTATTTTTGAAGTGCACATCCAATTGTCTTGATAACCTAATCTAACTAAAGGCAAAACTATGAAATTAATTTATTTTTGAGGTAATTTTCATGCTTAAATGCAGAGTAGAATGAGCAACTTTACAAAATCACACATCTGAATACCAGGGTTGTATGTGATATAAACATCATTTTTGAACAAAAGATATGGCTTTTTCAACATGGGAACAATATAATAGTATGCTAGAAAATTAACCATCGGGGCTTTATATTGAAGAAAATATATTAAAAATATACTTCATGGACATGAGATGTACCCACAATTATAGAATGACCCATATACTGATTCCTGTTTTGTTCCAAATTTAATACCTCTTAGAATAACAATTAAGACTATTAATATATTAAAATATTTAACACTTTTTCTGACCTTAAATTTGATCAAACTGAATTTAAGAGTTTTAGGACCCAAACCTTGATTTTATAATATCAAGATTGAGAAACCTGCTACAGATCGATACCTCTCAACATTTTAATGATGAAACATTTGGGTTTCCTCTTTACATGTACATTAAAGCCAAGGTTCAATTTAACTTAACTATTGTTTTGAGGACCTTTGTGAAGTTGAAGTTCTCAGTTCCCAGTTCTTGTTTTGAAAGTGTAAAGAATGTGGCATACAGTTGCTACAGTTCTACAGCCTTTTAATCACAATTAATAATCATAATTATATCATGCAGCCTTAAATTATATTGTACCACAACAGTTTATTGTATAAATAAATAGCTATAGCACTGCATGAACATTATTCAGTGAGTAACGTGTGAAGTGTCTCAATCTACAGTATGTAGATTGTAGCATGTACTGTAGTGCAAAAAGCTGGTAAGATCTTTATCTTAAAATGCCTCTGACAAGAGCGACGGGAAGACAAAATGAAGATCACTATGTGACATTGCTCTTCTTTTCCTTCTGTGATAAGTGTATTAGACCACCCGGAGAGAGCGAGAGAGAAATGGACAAGAGAAGAGCCTTCACAGCCTGTTAATTAGGGAAAAAGAGCTCTTTTATGGTGCGATGCACACAACTTCACATTACTGCAGAAACACACTTTAGACACACACACACACACACACACACACACAGATCTACTGTAATTTGCCAAGTGACACTGCTTTAGATATAAAGGCCTGTTGTGTGAATAAAGACATAATACAAAAATGTCAACAAAGCTATTCTTTTGTGGTCTCACATTACTTTGTAAATAGCAAGACTGCAACTCACAACCTTGACAGAAAGTGAGTTTTGATGGCCTTCACACTCACTAGGTGCCATTTGATTCTCACAATTGATGGGCACGCTGAAAAACAATGTTTCTACTTACAAAAGCACTTGTAAAAGTTCATGCTTACCACTGTATAGATCTGTGGCTTCCGTCTTTTTGCCATGTCTATAACATTGACGCCATTGTAGTTGAGGTTTTCTATGCAGCCGTGGAAATTTTCATGGAGAAACGTCCCAGGCTTACCAGGCAAAGGGATTCCTCCGAAACTGAGCTTGAATAAGGACACACAAGCACAGAAACACACACACGCACACAAACACACAAAACAACCACATATCCCAGAGATCAGTAACAATACTGTTTTCACGGCAAGGAATGGTTTTGAGGTCTACTTTGCGGGCCTGTTTTACCCAGCTTTTAATAAAATCAATAAACTGATTGCTGTATCTTCAGAGCATATATCTAGTTGGGCTTTGATTGTGGTGTAGGTGCACTTTTGCTTGTTATTTTGAGTGCTGCACCTTGATAGTAATGGTACAAAGTATCAAATAGGCACTCACAATCTCCATGAGAAAATTATATACCCTGCTGCCCTTGTCAAGATTGGAAGCTCTTAAAAAAAAAAACAAGGAAAATAAAAAAATAGAGAGAGAGAGGGACGTTGTAAATATTTCAGCTGTTTGTAACGAGGTTAATCTATAATAAATGGTATCAATTTTCATTCAGTATTGAACCCATTAATCATTTAAGCGTGAATGAGTAAAAAATACAAAAACAGGGGATGTGTGCTCTCATGTTTGAAATAATCACTTATACACACAAAAGAATAAATGGAGGGATGGAAGGTTGAAGAACTGAAGGTGAAAAAGACAGAAAAATTACAGAAAATGAGAAAAACACTTAAGTCTTTCGACTGATAGTGATCCAAGTAACTACACTACCCAAAATTGTGTTTTTAAAGAAATAATAATGCTTTAAATTGATCAAAAGTGATGGTATAAATATGTAAAATTCTATTTCAAATAAACGCTGTTCCACTGAAGCTTCTATTCATTACAGAATCCGAATTTGAAAATTTCATACTTTTCCAAATTCAAATTTCCAAATATCTCAGTAGATATTCAGACCATATTTAACACAAATGGTTCATACAGCATTATTTTCAGCTTTATATTTGGTATACATTACAGTCATCTGTAATTGTTTTTATTTTCTCAGATCTTAAAATTAAAATAACAATAAAAAATACAGACTTTTACATGCACACAAGAAACTTGTTTGTGCCCTCGAGAAAGTCTTTGCATGCTTCTGCATTACAATTCCTAGTTTCATATAAACTAGTGCCTTTGTGCATCACTGCCATCTTACTATGAATAAAACAAGAGCATGGAGGCACATGAATTAATAGAGTTCTACTTGCTCAAAATTTGGCTTTCCTTACCTCTAATATCAAGGCCTAAAGTCCAATTTAACCTCTGTAGCAGCAGAGAAACCATGACACAAAAACGGCTGAGGGTATAATATGGCTGTGTGCATTGTCCTGTTTGCCAAGTTCAAGGGTCTATAAAAAAAGACTGATACTGTAAAAAGTGTTCAAATTTTGGCTTTCGCTAGGGCAGTAATATTTCTAAGCTTACAGTCTCTTTAACACATACTCTGTGGCGGCCAAGAAACCACACAGCGAAATGGGCTGATGGCACAACAGGTGGCTCATAGCGTTGTCCTGTATGCTAAGTTTAATAGTTTCTTGTGTGCACATAAAAGTCTGTATTTTTTTTTATTTATGCAAAGGTCCTACAATTCCTCTTGAATTTATTAAGTCGTGTTTGACAATCAGTAAATAATCACTAAACAGCTGGCATGAAAACACACTACCTGTATGATCAATTTTATTTTCATTAAATTCTTAGTTTTCTAATATTAAAAAAACAAAACAAAATGGGGCAAAAGTCTGGAGATGCAAATATACTCTGCTTTCTTTTTTCCATACTTTTCCAGACCTGGAAATTACTTAAAGCAAAATAAACTTTTAATTACTTTTCCAAACGGCGTAGGAACCCTGCAACATTAATAGTAATAAAAAAAGTGACCCTGGACCACAAAACCAGTCTTAAGGATCAATTTTTTAAATTGAGATTCATCATCTGAAAAGCTGAATAAATAAACTTTCCATTGATGTATGGTTTGTTAGGATATGACAATATTTGGCCGAGATAAAACTATTTAAAAATCTGGAATTTGAAAAAAAATATAATAATAATAAAAATGTTGAGAAAAAGTTGTCCATATGAAGTTCTTAGCAATGCATATACTAGTCATGCTAGTCAAAAAATATGTCTTGATATATTCACGGTAGGAATATGACAACATATCTCTTTACTTAATATCCTAATAATTTTTGGCATAAAAGATAATGTAATTATCTGTAATTCTGACCCATACAATGTATTGTTGGCTATTGCTACAAATATACCCATGCTACTTATGATTGGTTTTGTAGTCCAAAGTCATAAATGTTTATTGAGCAACAAATCAGTATATTAGAATGCTTTCTGAAGGATCACGTGACAGCAAAGACTGAAGTAACATCACAGGAATAATTACTTTTTAATATATTAAAATGAAAAAAGTAATTTCAAACTGTAATAATATTTCATAATATTACTGTATTTTTGAGCATGAGTGACTTTCAAAAGCATGAAAAGAAATCTCAATGACCCCAAACTTTTTAATGGTATTTCATTTCAAAGGGTCTGTTTGTTTGGTTGTGCTGAGATTCCTGGAATCACTGACTTTGTTCTCTATAGTGCTTTGTTTCAAGCTTTCATAAGTCTGCAGTGACATTTATTGAATACAATGTTTTGAAACATGGTTTCAAATAACAAGGGAGCGAGATATCTTTATGCATGTCACAGTAATATATCTTATTTTTTTCTTCTTATTGTTTTGTTCTGTTATGACAAAAAGTTATTTTCAAATATTTAGTTGTGTCAGAGTCCATTATGTATTAGGGAAAGCCTGTCATCACATTTTCAGTGTTGTATAAACAAATTACCTGTACTATATTGCGATTTACAATAATTTACACTCAGATCTCACCTCATAGTCTATCTCCAGTGTGTCCTCTTGTCCCATGCTGCGGAAGTGCTGTGTGTGTCCATCCACGGTGAAGTTGACATGTTTGTTAAAGCGCTCAATTTGAACAGAGTGCCAGTGGTGGTCGTCCAGCAGACTTCCTAGCATGACAGAAGATGAACGACCAGTAGACTGAGGCTTGGCATCATCTGTACGGGGACAGCAAAAGAGAGAATAGAAACCTAGACTTTGGAACTTAAAAGCAAAGAATTCAGCCAGCCATCTAAACTCGCCACGTCTGAGGTACTTTTCTTTAATCTCTCATTTCACTCTCTGATCCATCAAGACACTTGCGCACACTTGTGTCCCACCCTATTTTCTCTCACCCAAATTGAGATGCAAAATGAGTCTTCCTCTCTGAAGCTCCAGAGTGAGGAAATCTCCTCTCTGTCCCTCCCCATGAACCAGAACCCCTTCTGCTTGATGGCTCCGGAATCTCAGGGAAATCACATCTTTCACTGTGCTGGTGGACTTCTGGTTGAACCGGTAGAGTAAGGCACTGCGACCGTCGAAGTCAGCCACGTCAGACTCTGAGGAGGACAGCAAAAGGAGATCAAAGAGAATGAGAGAAGACCCTCCGCTCTCTGCACTTTCTCTGACCTTCCAGGATCTGTGTGCTCTGATACTTCATCTTGATTTGAGAATGAAGCTGTGCTAAATGTTCGAAGGCAGCTGACTTTTTCAGATCTTAAATATGGTACGAAAGATGCTAACAGAAACTGATGGACAATAAAATGGTATTTTTGATATGCTTCTCGATAGTGTGGGTGTCATGCTTTACCTGCTTTGTGGGAAGGATAGTAAATAACATTTATTTAAAAAACACACTATAAATTAAAGCTACAAGCAGCATTGAAAGGGCCCTTGCACCTGGGCTCACCGCCACCCGGTGGCTTTAGAAAAACAGCAAACAGTGAGCAATATGCATTTAAAAGTGGTAAACATAGGAGGAATGGTCAAAGTCATTTATATGTGCCAATCTTCCTGCTGCCAGCTGGTGGCATTATGACTACAACTGAATATTGGCATGTAGATGTCTTCAAGCCAGGACTTTGATCAAACATATGAAGTTTGGTGCAGATTGAACATGGCATGTTTGAGTTAGTATAAAAAATGACAAATCCTGTTGCCAACAGGTGGTGATATGATTATATCTGAATATTTGCCTTTAGATGTCTTCAGGCCAGGACTTTTACCAAACATGTGAAGTCTAGTGCAGATTAGACATTGAATGGCTGAGTTGTAACAACTTCTTTTTCCATGGCGAAGCATCAAACTTTGTCAGGCTGCCACACACATGCCGAAAACTCAACATATTCGCAATTTAACATTGCAAAGTCCTTTAGAGTAGACTGACCAAATATAATGTTGATGTCATAAAATCTAGGAGGAGTTTGTTAGAGTATAAAACATGCCACTTCCTGTAGCCAGCAGGTGGCGCTATGACTATAACTGAATATAGGCATGGGCATGTGTTCAGGACAGGAGTCTTATCAAACATGTGAATTTTGCTGCATTTTGGTGCATGAATTTTTTAGGTGACGCTATCGAGCCATTTTGCCACACCCATATAAGATATACATTTTTACTACTTTTGGCGCATGTGCAAAGTTTCATGACTTTTCAAGCATTTTCAAGCCCTTAAAAATGTGATTCATTTTGAAGAAGAAGAAGAAGAAGAAGAAACAATTCCAATAGGGTCCTCGCACCATTGCTGCTCGGGCCCTAATAAACATACTATATATTGCCTCTAAACAAGAACGTCTTGTGTGATGGTGAGGTTTAGGGGTATGGGATAGAAGATATCAATACCTCAGTGAATCAATAATAACATCTGATGGAGAATCTCTAAAGATTAGTTCATGTAAGATATCACTTACTGTATGTGCAGCCATAGACCTCTACGCGTAGACCCATTCCTCCTCTGGGACTTCCCTCAAGGGGCAGAAGACGCATATAACGAGTTCTGACTGAGTGGGGAAGTTTGTGTTGGACCACTGTGTCTGTGTCACTGTTTCCTGTAAATGTCTGTAAATATACACACAGCACACAAAAACACATATTTAGTGATACTGGTCAGGTAGTCCTTAAAGGTGAAGTTCACTTCCAGAACAAAATTTTACAGATAATTTACTCACCCCCTTGTCATCCAAGATGTTTATGTCTTTCTTTATTCAGTCGAAAAGAAATGTTATTTTTTGAGGCAAACATTTCATGAGTTTTCTCCATACAGTGGACTTCAACTGTGCCCACGAGGTTGAACTTCCAAAAAAAAAGTTTAAATGCAGCTTCAAAGGCCTCTAAACCATCCTAGCTGATGGAAGAAGTGTGTTATCTAGCGAAACGATTGGTTATTTTCTAAAAAAAAGGACTATTATATACGTTTTAATCCTCAAATGCTTGTCTTGTCTAGCTCTGCGTGAACTCTATGCATTCCGGTCCAATATAGTTAGGGTATGTTGAAAAACTCCCATCTCATTTTCTCCCCCAACTTCAAAATCATCCTACATTGCTGCAGACCAAGTATTTACAAAGTGAACACGCAAGGAAGGCCAAACACCCTTTACAAAAACAGCTAAAACAGCGATGTAGGACGACTGAACCGGAATGCATGAAGTTCACGCAGAGCTAGACAAGATGAGCATTTGAGGTTAAAAAGTATATAAATTGTCTGTTTTTTAGAAAATAACTGATTGATTCGCTAGATAAGACCCTTTTTCCTCGGCTGGGATCATTTAGAGCACTTTGAAGCTGCATTTAAACTGCATTTTGGAAGTTCACACTCGGGGGCACCATAGAAATTTTTGTTCTGGAAGTGAACTTCTCCTTTAATAGTCACTATGTTAATAATGAAATTAAAGGTTCTAGGTAAACTACCATTGAAAAGTTTGGGGTTGGTAATTTTTTTAAATAATGTTTTTGAAATCAAAAATCATTCTAATATGCTGATGTGCTGCTCAAGAAACATTTATTAAAACAGTTGCACTGCTTCATATTTTAGTGGAAACAGTGATACATTTCCTTTCAGGATTCTTTGATCAATAGAAAATTAAAAAGAACAACATTTATTTGAAATAGAAATCATTTGTAACATTATAAATGTGTTTATTGTCACTTTTGATCAGTTTAATGCATTTCTGATGAATAAAAGTTTTAATTTATTAGAATGGTAGAATGGTAGTTTTCAAAAATGGACCTGCATGAAAGACTAGAATACTTTTTTATTGTCCTGGTTTGGTGTTTGTCTGTCAAATAGACCAGAATGTCCCCCAAAATGCTGGTTAAACAGTACAGTAAAACAAATGTGTGTTTTCAACATGGTTCAGTGACAGTTTATTAAAGGCTCTTCAAGAAAACAGCTGCCATGCTAACCAGGCCCTGCAGACACCAGTGCTTTGTACGATGCAGACATTATATTAGCACAAATTATCCACTCTGAGTTTGGTTCTTGCTCCCCAGCGATGATGAAATGAGACTAAATGATTTTCTGATGAGTTCTGACCTTCTCAGTCTTTCATCTGTGTGCTGATTCATCTCTGCTGGGCTGTTTTGTTTTGTCATTTTTATTAAAGGATCCTTGAAAAATAAATCACTCCCCGAGCTTGTAGGGGGAAAGTTGCCAAATGATTTTTGGAAGATGGCGGCCAGTCTGTTTGTCTTTCATCGAGCTAACGCATGCCGACAGCATACAAACCAGAATAAACTCATTTCCTTCATCCTGTCTGCATCATTAAAGTTAATGAAAGATCAAGGGTGTGATGAAACAATGGGAAAGTATGAGAAAACTTATAGAGGGAGAAAGATCTCTCCTTTTTTTTCTGTGCGATAGAGTGACTGGAATGTTTGCTCATTGCCAAGTGAATTTTAAGCTCTTGCTCACAGATTGTGAGCATGAATAAACCTCTGACTAACGGCTGACAAGTTTCCAGCATGACTGAGGTGTGATGTAAATGAGTGGAATATCATTAAACATCGTGTGAACTGGCCTATTCAATCATCTACTTTTAATTATGAAAATACATAAATAAAACAAATGCCTATTACTGCCAGTAAGGTGAAAGGAGTCAGCATAGCTGATATAAATATATATTTCTTTTGCATTTCTTTTTAATGCCTAATTAGAAGCTAGTACAATGTGACTGATTTTGATCTTTGTGGACTGTTGTCTTTGAGGCTGTTGAACTTGATATTAATAATTCATTTAGTGAGAACGCAAAAATCACAGATGCAAAGAAAATGGTGAGGAAATTGAAAATAAGCTAGAATGATGAAATGATTTTTATAATGTAACAGCGCAACCATTCTCAGAATTATTACAGGCAGCAATCAGAATAAAATGTGTTCTCCTAGAGGTCATTAAATGAGAGAATTACTAGAATTCTGGTTAGTTTCTTACTGCTTAAAGTGAGTTCCTGGCATGTTCTTTAAAATTTCACCTTTTCATAAAGTCTCAACAATCTCTGGAAAAGCCAGTCCTTACACTTCCTTACACTGTAAAAAACAAAACAAACAAACAACAAAAAAAACCCCACAATTTGTTAAGTCAACTTAAAATAATTTGTTACCCTGCTGCTTTAAAATAAGTTGTCAACTTGAAATGTTAAGTTGTACTAAGTGACAACTTAGATATTTGAGTTGACTTAACAAAAAAGTTTGTTAAACTTAAAGGAGAAGTCCACTTCAAAAACAAAAGTTTACAGATAATGTACTCACCCCCTTTGTCATCCAAGATGTTCATGTCTTTCTTTCTTCAGTCGTAAAGAAATTATGTTT